>JAWZYT010003267.1:0-92500 GCA_034508575.1 Petrolisthes manimaculis
GCATGTCAAACGTAAACAAACTCAACCCAAACCACTTGTCAATCTTAAAGGGGGGTGGGATTAGGGGACAGGCTTGGGGGGGGGGGGGGTGATTGTGTGTGTGTGTTTCGTGGCAATATTTGAAGGACTCATTTACCTCCAATTGTCTGACTATATATATCACACACACACACACACACACACACACAGGGTCCCTTAATTAAAATCAACAACACCTTTGCCCTCACTTGCGACACACACACACACACACAAACACATACAACACACACAAACAAAAACACACACTAACACCAACACACACACACATGAAGCCGACTGTATCTGTGTGTTTACGGGTTTTATTTACTGGTATATATTTTTTGTGAAGAATTTTTACTCGGAGACTCGTTTCCCGCCAAAATCACCATAATACAACCCGTTTATAGCCACCGGTTTCTCTAAGTATAGTTCTTGCGTAACATGGACTTACTTCACCCAATTGTGTACGAATTGGGGTACATTTATTTATTATTATATTTATTATTATTATTATTATTATTATTGGGGTTCATTTATCTATTATTATATTATTATTATTATTATTGTTATTGGGGTTCATTTATTTATTATTATATTTATTATTATTGGGGTTCATTTATCTATTATTATATTTATTATTATTATTATTATTATTGGGGTTCATTTATACTTATTATTATATTTATTATTATTATTATTATTATTGGGGTTCATTTATCTATTATATATATATTATTATTATTATTATTATTATTGGGGTTCATTTATCTATTATTATATTTATTATTATTATTATTATTATTGGGGTTCATTTATCTATTATTATATTTATTATTATTATTATTATTATTGGGGTTCATTTATCTATTATTATATTTATTATTATTATTATTATTGGGGTTCATTTATCTATTATTATATTTATTATTATTATTATTATTGGGGTTCATTTATCTATTTTATATTATATTATTATTATTATTATTATTTGGGTTCATTTATCTATTATTATATTTATCATTATATTATTATTTTTCCCTAGAGGTTCTTTTTTTGGTACGTATTTAATTAAGGCAAATTTGCATAGGTTATAATTATCCCATTTATTTATTTAAGTCGAATTAATTCACGTTAATTTAAGGAGGAAAATTAATTAGTAAATCTGTAGCAACTGAATCCTCCAAACTATTCCAAGCAACAAATAGAACACTCTTATTTTTATGTTCATTTGGGTCTGTTTCCTGGCATACTATGGAGGAATCAAGGCACTTCAATGTATGTACCAGAAAAGAATTATACAGTATACCACTTTAATACATTATGTGTTGTATATATGTGTATGGTGTTGTTTGTTTTGTTTTGTTTTGTTGTCCCTACCATTGATGACGTCACTGTGTGTGTGTGTGTGTGTGTGTGTGTGTGTGTTTATGGGGAGCAACACTAGGGTAGGGTTGTGTAAGGTCTATTATAAGCTCACTCTGGTGCTTAGAAACGGGTTGTGTGTGTGTGTGTGTGTGTGTGTGTGTGTGTGTGTGTGTGTGTGTGTGTGTGTGTGTGTGTGTGTGTGTGTGTGTGTGTGTGTGTGTGTGTGTTGTGTGTGTGTGTGTGTGTGTGTGTGTGTGTGTGTGTGTGTGGTGTGTGTGTGTGTGTGTGTGTCCTTCTGTATAATATGTTTTTGTCTGTCTGTATATATACGCTTGCATGCATGTGTGTATGTGCACGAGTATTGTGTGTGTATGTGTGTGTGTGTGTGTGTGTGTGTGTGTGTGTGTGTGTGTGTGTTGGTGGGGGGGAGGGGGGGTTCAAATTAGGGGGTTTAAGGTTGGAGGTCAAACTGGAAGAGGGGGGGGGAGAAGGAGGGGAGGGGGGGGCTGAAAGTGGAGAAGGGGCGGGAGGTCCTGAAAATGGAGGTGGAGGTGACGGGGTGAGGAGGGGGTCAGACAAAGAGGGGGGAGGGGGGGGAGGGGTAAGGGGGAAGGGGAAGGGGGGGGAGGGGGGGGAAGGGGGAGGGGGAGGGGGGAGGGGACGGGGTCTTAGGTAAATAGATGGATTAATACACACACACACACACACACACACAGGAAGAATGATAAATAGACAGACACAGAGATGAAGATAAACAGACACACAAACACACACACATACAGATCCAGACATGCAGACTCAGACGACATTCAGTCCACCAAACCACTAGACAGACAGACAGACAGACAGACAAACAGGAAAACACACAACAAATAGAAGGACATAGAGAGGATGATGCAAGGATGTATATAAACAGTGAACTTTTTTTAATTTATCAGAAGATTAAATTCGACTACTTGTTTATTTTACACCCTTGGTTACGTATCAAAAAAAATAATATAGACCTACATACGTCTCTAGGATGTGTGTTTGTGTGTGTGTGTGTGTGTGTGTGAGAGTGAGAGAGAGAGAGAGAGAGAGAGAGAGAGAGAGAGAGAGAGAGAGAGAGAGAGAGAGAGAGAGAGAGAGAGGAGAGAGAGAGAGAGAGAGAGAGAGAGAGAGAGAGAGAGAGAGAGAGAGAGAGACGAGAGAGAGAGAGAGAGAGAGAGAGAGAGAGAGAGAGAGAGAGAGAGAGGCTGTTAATTATACCACTAAATTATACAAAGACAATTTTTTATTATTATTATTATTATTATTTTTGTGGCCCTCCTTGAAGGAATTGGTGTCTTCTCTTTCTTCCCCAGTTCTCTCCATTCTTTTCAGTCTCCTGCTCTTCTCTCTTCGTCCCTTTAATCCACTCCTCATTAACCTCTCTTTCTCTCCATTCCTCCTCCTTAACCTCTCTTTCTCTCCATTCCTCCTCCTTAACCTCTCTTTCTCTCCATTCCTCCTCCTCCTCCTCATTCTCATTTCCTTATATCCTCTTATTTATTCTATCTCTTCAAATCCCTCTTACTCTCTGTTTCTCCTCTACGACTATCCCTCCCTCCCTCCCTATTCCTCCTCCTCCTCCTCTTTCTCTTTCTCCCTAAACATCCCCCCTTCTCTCTCTGTTCCTCACCACAACCAACAACCAACAACCAACAACAACAACCAAAACAACAACAACCCTCCTTCTTCACCACTCTCTCTCCATCCTTCCACCCCCCCCACCCCCCCCCCACCCCCCTCCTAAGGCCCGGTGTTCAGACAAAGGTGTGACGTCAGATCGCACCCCCCAAAAAAAAATGATGTGGCCCAACGAGTTCATCTGTGTCTCCATGAATCCAAAATACCCCTCCTGCCTGTATGCCTTTGTACTCCCTGCTTGTATACACACACACACACACTAAATACCTCTTGTACGTACACTATCTCTCTGCCTGTACATACACACACACACACACACTACTTACCTCTCGTACGTACACTATCTATCTACCTTCTACCATATGTGTACTCATTGCTTGTACACACACACACACACGCTAAATACCTCTTGTACGTACACTATCTCCCTGCCTGTACACACCACACACACACACACACACACACACACACACACTAAATACCTCTTGTACGTACACTATCTCTCTGCCTGTACACACACACACACATACACACACACTACCTACTTCTCATACGTACACTATCTATCTACCTTCTGCCATATGTGTACTATGAATCCAAAATACCTTATACTCCTCGCTTGACTGCCAACACACACACACACACACACACGCACTACATACCTCTCGTACGTACACTAGCTATTTACTGTACCTTCTGCCCATATGTGTACTGCCAGCAAACACACACACACCCTAAATACCTCTTGTACGTACACTATCTCCCTACCTGTACACACACACACACACACTAAATACCTCTTGTACGTACACTATCTCTCTGCCTGTACACACACACACACAAACACACATTAAATACCTCTTGTACGTACACTATCTCCCTGCCTGTACACACACACACACACACGTACGTACACACACAATCATATTTTGTCAAAGAATCCGTAATACCTTTGTACTCCCTCCTTGTCTTTTAACATTAATACTCAGCCTCAGGAACAGCCGACTTGTCTGTAATGTGTTTGTATTTTGTTTTGCTTCACATTTGCATTACAGGGGGAAGGGTTTTTTTTGTGTTGGTAAATCTGAGCAACTGAATCCTCCAAGCTATTCCAGGCAACAGAACACCATTATTTTTGCTCTTCTGGCCCCGTTTTCCTGGCATACTTTGGAGGAATCAAGGCACTCCAGTGTACCAAAAAAGAATTACCACCAGTATTCCTTTGGTACATAAGAACCAGATTAATTAACAAATATAATGTCTGTCTGTCTGTCTGTCTGTAGCTTTGAATAGTTTGGAGGAATTGGTTGCTCCAGATATGTTAACACTATCATCCCCTTAAGTGACCCTGAGATGTAGTCAGAAAATTGGAGGTTAGCGAGTCCTTCAAATATTGCCACGAAACACACACACCTAAAATTGGAGATTAGCGAGTCCTTCAAATATTGCCACGAAACACCACACACCTAAAATTGGAGGTTAGCGAGTCCTTCAAATATTGCCACGAAACACACACACCTACAGGGAAGGAGGTTGTTTTAAAGGGCATAGTCAGGAAGGAATCAGAAGCCTCCAATTCCAATACACGACGATCCAATACAGGGTTCTTAAATAAATGAAACTCAAACACGTCTTCACTCTCCACTATTATCAGTATAAAATGAAGAAAGGAAGAAAGGAAGAAAGGAAGGAAGGAAGGAAGGAAGGAAGAAAAGGAAGGATGGAAGGAAGTAAAGAAGGTAAGGAAGGAAGGAAGGAAGGAAGGGAAGAAAGAAAGGAAGGAAGGAAAGTAATGAAGGTGGATTATCAGTATAAATGTAAGAGCAGTTCCTCAGTACGTAATTATAATCATGTTCACAAACGCACACTGTATACATATAATATATAGTACGTACATAGCCAAGCTTATAGCCGTACATACTTGGGTTCGTAATATGTATGTATGTATGTATGTCTACGCAAACCTATTTAACAAGATACCATTTTCTTTTGTTAATCTATAGCTAGCCCTGTTTTTTGGCATATGATCTTGTGTGAGAATTAGAGGCTACTGATTCCTCCTGACTATGCCACGATACAAGTTTGTTTGTTTTCCCCATATAGGTGTGTGTGTGTTTCGTGGCAATATTTGAAGGACTCGTTGATCTCTAATTTTCTGACTACATCACAGGGTTCCTTAATTTAACACATACCTACACACACACAAACAAACTGACGCAAGTAAACAAACACCCAATAACACCCAATAACACCCAATAACACCCAATAACACACAATAACATACCCAGGTGTTTACTGCTTATAATTTTTGACAAGTTCGTAGTTCCAAGTCACAAATAAAATAAAAAGATAATATGCTTCACCTTAGAACTAACTAATAGAGGCACGAGAGGGCACACTAACTATGATCTGATTGGTTAGTTAGTTAGTTAGTTAGTTAATTGGTTATGGGGGTCTGTCTGTCTGTGATGATGTCTGGGAAGTAGGGAGGGGGTTACCGATCAGGGACAGTGGAAAACACACATTAAGATCAGACATTTTGCGTGTGTGTCAAATAGAGAGAGAGAGAGAGAGAGAGAGGAGAGAGAGAGGAGAGAGAGAGAGAGAGAGAGAGAGAGAGAGAGAGAGAGGGAGAGAGAGAGAGAGATAATAGTTTGTGTTCTTTTTCATCCAGTCAGGATACTCGTATACATTTATTTACTTATCAAACAACAACAACAACAATATTATTCACACAAAGTCCTTCATCACATGCCCCCCCCCCCCTCTCTCTCTCTCTCTCTCTCTCTCTCTCTCTCTCTCTCTCTCCTCTCTCTCTCTCTCTCTCTCTCTCTCTCTCTCTCTCTCTCTCCCTCACAACAATCAATGTTCGTGCCCTCTAAGCCAGTTGGATCCCCAATGTCCAACCCAAATGGTTCACACCGAGAAATAGCAGGCTACAATTAGGAAAAGAAAGGTAGCCTACCGCCAGTTCAAAAGAACTGGTAATTTAGAGATACAAAGTGAATATTACCACCTACGTAGGAAGGTGAAATCACTTATAGACAGAGCCAAGCGTAACGAGGAACTCCGGATTGCAGCCTTGTGTAAGGAGAATCCCAAGGAGTTTTTTGGTTATGTAAATAGCAGGAAAACCAATTAGAAACAAGATAGGCCCATTGCATGATGGGAACGGTGTTTTGCAAAACACTAATGAAAAGATGGCAGACATTTTAAATTCCCATTTCTCATCAGTGTTCACCCGAGAAGATGGGGGTAACATCCCTGAGCCAGGCACTACTCATGAGGGGTGTTACCATAGAAAGAGTCCAATGTAGTGAAGCAAAAGTTAGAGACAGAATAGGTAAATTAAGTGTCAACAAATCTCCCGGTCCTGATGAATTTCTTCCTAGGGTCTTGCGAGAGGTATGTGACCAGGTAACCCCTTACCTGGCTGCTATCTTCAATATATCACTTGAAACAGGAGAGGTCCCATCTGACTGGAAGGAAGCAAAATGTGACTCCCATATTTAAAAAGGGAGATCGCCATCTTCCTGGAAACTACCGTCCAATCAGCCTTACATCTGTAGTAGGAAAGGTATTGGAGGGTATAGTTGCAGATAGAATAGTAGATCATCTTGAATCATATAATTTATTGTATGATTCACAGCATGGCTTTAGGCGTCGGCGTTCATGTTTGACCAACTTGATTGAATTTTTCCACGGTATGCTTTCTGAGTATGACCAGTGCCGGGCAATAGACATCCTTTATCTGGACTTTCAGAAAGCCTTTGATAAAGTACCTCATCAGAGGTTGATGGCAAAAACCCGTGCACTGGGAATAAGGGGCATGCTTGCTAAATGGATTGAGAATTGGCTAACTGACCGGCGCCAAAGAGTAGTAATCAATGGGGAAGCCTCAAGTTGGGCATCAGTCACAAGTGGGGTTCCTCAAGGTTCAGTTCTAGGTCCGCTACTCTTTATAATCTACATTAATGATATAGATGTGGGCATTGTCAGTCGAATTGCAAAATTTGCTGATGACACCAAGTTAGGGTGTAATGCTTCATCATTTGAAAAGGTAGAACAATTACATAAAGACCTAGAGAAAGTAGGAAAGTGGTCTGAACGATGGCAGATGCCATTCAATTTGGACAAGTGTAAAGTGATGCACATAGGTCCAGCCAACCAGAGAGCCAGTTACTCTCTGTTGGGAAGTGAAATTAGTAGTACTGACTTGGAGAAAGACTTAGGTGTACTGATCAGCAGTGACCTCAAATTCTCCAAGCAGTGCCTCGCAGTAGAGAAGAAAGCCCAGAGGCTTCTTGGTTATATAAAGAGGCAATTTAGATTTAGAAATAAAGAGATAGTCCTCACTCTGTACAATTCTTTGGTTCGGCCACATCTGGAATATGCTGTGCAGTTCTGGTCGCCGACTCTCAAGAAAGACATTGCGAGGCTTGAGAGAGTCCAGGCTAGGGCCACCAAACTGATCCCATCAATTAAACACATGGGCTATCAGAGAAGGCTGCAGGCACTAGGTCTCTTCTCATTAGAGACCAGACGCTTGAGAGGTCAACTAATTGAAGTTTTCAAAATCCTTCGTGGATATGAAAACATTGATTATCAGTGTCTGTTTAGCTTAAACACTAATGCAACTAGAAACCATGGATGGAAACTAGACTTGAAACGCTTCCGCCATAATACGTTAGGTAATTTCTTCACATATAAAATCTGCAATGTCTGGAATCAGCTACCAGCAGAGGTAGTTGATAGTTCATCGATAGAACAGTTCAAGAAACAGTTAGACAAAGTTCTGCCAAGCCTGGTAGAGTTATAGGGATTGTTTCCTCCTTTCCTATACACAAATTTCCTAGCCCGGCCTTTTTTCCCCCGGGTTAGGTACATTTCCATTTCCATATCCGCAATGCGGGTGGGAGAGGTGGGTGGGGAGAGCCTTCTCTTTACTATACTTTATCTCTCACTATTAGTTAGCAACTACTACTACACCTACGGTACCTCCTTGGTATGGGTCGTAAGACCTTTTGAGGTGCTACTTGTCCTTGTAACTCCTTGTAACTCTCTCTCTTGCTTTCGTATACGCCGCTCTTGCTCTGTGAGGGACTGAGGAGGGGGAGGGTGGTGGGGGTGTTAGTAAGAAATGGGGGGTGAGTAGGGGGGGTGAGTGGGGGGTGGGGGTGAGCGACGGGCCTTTGTTGCCATAGTAAGGTCAGTGTGGCCAGCAACGTGTTCTTCTTCTTCTTCTTCTTCTTCTTGTTCTTCTTGTTCTAGTTGTTCTTCTTCGTCGTCGAATTTCTTCTTCTTCCTGGTCTTGTTTTGTTTTTCTTTTATTATGGTGTTGTTTGTTTGTTGTTGTTGTTGTTGTTGGCTTCATCATATTGTTCTCATTTTTTGTTATTCTTAATCTTCGTTTGCTTTCCTCCTCTTACTCCTCCTCCTTTTTCTTCTTACTCTTCCTCCTCCTCCTCCTCTTCCTCCTCCACCTCTTTCTTTTTCTTCTCCACCATCTCTTCCACTTAATTATATTTCTATTTCTTCCTTTCAAATTGCCACTTACTAAATTAAGTTAACCCACTAAAATCAACAACTACACAGACAGACATACATACATACAACGGACAGAGAGGCAGACATACACACATACATACATATACAAGCAGATATACATATTGACAGAGACATAGAATAATATATAGATGTATACAAACTTTAGCTGAGAGAAAGACAGCTGACAGACAGACAGACAGACAGCTGCACTAATATAAAGACAAACAGATGGACAGCAGAAGTAGACAGACGAACAGACACACAGACAGACAGATAATATTATAGAGATAAACATATGAACAGATAATTATAATAATGTATGTGGAGGGAGATAATAAAGATAGAACTGGAGATAGGAATAGATAAATAAATAGCTATATAGATAGATATGTAGATAGATTAATGGATAGATAGATGAAACTGGTAGGTAGACAGATAAATAGAAAGATAGATTGTCAGAGATAGACAATTATAGAAAAGTACTTGTATAGATAGATAGATAGATAGATGGAGAGATAAACAGATGGATAGGTAGGTAGGTAGGCAGGCTGATAGACGAGACAGATAGATATATGGAGGGAGAAAGTCACACTTGTGGAGGGAAAGGTGAAAGGTTATAAGACAAAGGACGAGAGAGAGAGAGAGAGAGAGAGAGAGAGAGAGAGAGAGAGAGAGAGAGAGAGAGAGAGAGAGAGAGAGAGAGAGAGAGAGAGAGAGAGAGAGAGAGAGAATGAAACTATTTGGGATGAACACGCCAATGTTAACCCTTATTACACACACACACACACACACACACACACACAGTACATGTCAAACAAATCTATGGAATGTAAACACCATCTTTGAAGCCAAGAATACGGTAAATAGTCCCTCCCTTTCATAACAGAACACTGCAATTATCATCATTAACAACCACACTATACATTACTCACACCACCCACAGTTCAATAGCCATGTTAAATACACACACACAGACACGCACAAATACGCACATACACACACACACGAACAAACGAACGCACAAATAAGCACTCACACACACACACACGCACAAATAAGCACACACACACACACACACACACACAAATAAGCACACACACATACACACACACACGATACAATTCCAACCTCTTGTATTATCAAAACATAAGGAAGTTTGCCCGTCAGTGTATAAATTTCATCAAGAATAAAAACAATAAGTACTTTAAAATTCTGACATACAGGACACAAAATTGCTCAGAGTATAGAGTATAGACGATACGTAGGTAATAATATATGAATGAGTCGGTAATTCTCCAGTTCGATCCCTGCACCAGTTTGTTGGTTGGTTTGTTTACCTTTTCAACAGAACCTCGAGGTGCATTGAGGTGTTCGGTTGCCCACGTTTAACAAGAAAAGATAAATGAGATACTGAATAATAATAGAGATTGTGTTGCTTACCTCTTGCAGTCAGTTGTGTTGCCGTGTGATTCTCATTGTTTACAGTCTGTCTGCGTCCCCTAAAACACCAGCTACATGTATCCCCTGTAAATGTAAAAGGATGGAATGTTGAGGAAAGGGGAGGACGGGTTTGGGCTACACTATACTACACTACTCTATAATTCATTTCACTCCTCTACTCTATAATTCATTTCACTCCTCTACTCTATAATTCATTTCACTCCTCTACTCTATACTTCATTTTGTGATAATTGTAACATATGAGAGTCAGTAATGTAACAATATTATTCTTACTGATGTAGCCCTGTAATATTGTAACCCGTTATCATGTGTCGTGTGTATGTGTTCCCTTCTCTGGTTTACACAAGTAGGTGTTCATTTACAACAGGTATTGCTATTATCTATAAGTCATCAATTGAAAAAAAAAAAATCAATATCTGAGGTGAATAAGAACGGGTGCATTTTCCCCAGATATATAATTATAACAGCACTATATTATAATTAAAGTAGTAAGTAAATATGTTGTATTATATTATAACTAACTATTTTATAACTAAAGCATAGTAAGTAAATATGTTATATTATATTATAAGTATATTATAACTTAAGTAGTAAGTAAATATGTTGTATTATATTATAAGTATATTATAACTTAAATAGTAAGTAAATATGTTGTATTATATTGTAAACAGATGGAGGTGGGGGCGGGCAGAGGGAGGTACACAAGAACGGTTGGTTGAAAAGGATGCCAACACAAGAACGTCGCCTCTCCGTCATGGCACCCTTTGCTAAGGTGAGTTAGTTAGTTAGTTAGTACGCCCTTAATCATTTCTTTCTCCACATCCTTAAGGGCAGATTTATTTTTCTTTTCTTGATGAATTAGAAGGTCTCTGATTCTTCCAAGCCATCCAACGAGACAGTTACCCTTTCAATACCTACCATTGAGGGCATCTGTTTCCTGCATGGTATAGTTTGGAGGAATCATGCAGTTGCCTTCTAATTAATTTACGAACAAGAAAATCTCCCTTTAATTACCAACGCCTGATAACTTTTTCCTTGCCTTCCCTGGTTACCATCAGACGATTATTGTTGTTAGAAGGAAACACCCCTGGATTCCTAAGGTGGAAAATATACTTCAGTTAACTAGACAACCTTAGAAGAGTAATAGAGTGTAAGTTTTAGTATTCCCTTTTACATCAAGTGTAACCTAAAGGAAAAGATAATATTATTAGTAAGACAGTAATAGTGAATGAATCTAGCTAGAACAAACGAAAAGTACCTGTCTAGAGTATAGATAGAAATGTACTGGTGATACATATAAGATACTGACGCATGAATGAGTCCTCTACTTTCCCTCTCCTACTATACACACAATATATATATATACTACTGCAAGAATACTCCTTGTACTATATTACTATATACTCCTTCCCTACTATACTACAGCCAGCCAAGGGTGAGCGTGTGTGGGTGTCCTTCTGTGTACACGACGAGAAGGAAGGTTGGCTTGAGTTCTATGAAAACCGTCGCTCTGCCTTCTCCCACAACCCCCTCCAACGCACGTCCCTCACCCGCTGCCTCCACGTGTCCCCCAGCATCAGGGTGCACGAGGACAACGAGCACGTGTTTGCCATTACACTGGAGGGAGAGGTTATCAAGCTCGGTGCACAGACTAGGTACGTAAAGTATAGGTTAATATGTATGTATGTACGAGGATGCCATACCAGCAAATTAGTGACTAATACCCATGTCTTATACACAGCACTACCTTTACTGTTCTGTACATTATGACCATCTCTGTATCTATGCATCCACTCCATCACACATACAGAGAACAGATGCTGGAGTGGATCGACGCAATTCGGGGTCGCCTTCGGGAGCTGGGAGTCCTCACGCCCAAGGATAACCTCTACAGTAGGGAGCCAGAGAGTCTAAGATCCCCTCTCCTTCGTAACCCAGCCTCCCCACTGCCCCCGACCCCCACCGCCTTCCAGTTCCCGCCCCATGCGCATGAGTTCAGAGGTGGGTGTGTGCTGTGTTGTGTGTATTGTGTGTTGTAGTTGTAGTGATGACTGTTAATTAATGTTATATACTTCTAGCTGTCGTTGTTGTTGTTGTATACTATTAATGTTATATAGTTGTATCTGTCGTTGTTGTTGTATTGAAGGTTTTAGCTGTTGTAGTGGTTGTGAGTGTGAATACGGCTGTTCCTTGCACTCTTTTGGTGATGCTATTAATTATCGGTAATAATAGAGAAAAATAAGAACTGTTTTTAAAAAAACTGTAAAATAGATATATGAATATTACTGGCGCTATATGCAACAGAAACCCGCGGACAATAACACTATAATAAACTATTTGTTATTGTGCTACAGAGGACGTGTGGAGCGTCCACTCAATGCGGGGTGGAGTGAGCCCAGCACCGAGCCTCTCTCTCTCCACTCTCTCCTCTATGCACTCCCTCAATTCCCTCCCTGCCTCCTCCCCCTCCCCCTCCGACCACTCCACTTCTCCATCCACTCCTTCATCTGTTGTCACGTACGTCCGTCACCACCACGACCCTCCACTCAACAGGTAGGGTATACTCTATATACCGAGGCACAACATTCCACACACACATAATAGAGTAGTGCGTAGTATTGGTTTATTTTAGACGTGGCGTAACTGCATCGGCTTTCTTTTTTTTTCATTTCCTATTTTTATCCGGTAAATGTTTTGCAAACAAAGAAATATTTTCTGTATATGAAGTATTCACACAGATAGGTAATTGTCTATATTTTTTAAATCCCTGTGACTTGAGACATTACTTATTTTGCTGGAAGGTATTCGTTACATTTTCACAGAGTGCGAACAAAGTAGGCCTATTCATAAATCAGTCATGTAGTGAAAGAAAAGCACACCTGTTCTAATGTATACATACACACCTTTACTATAGTCTATGGGCAGAGTACAACATTTTTCACTTAAGGGACCTTGTGATGTAGTAAAAAAAATGGAGGTAAATAGGTCCTTCAAATACTGCCACGAAACACTACCTATATGGAAGGAGCTTGTTTCATGGCATAGTCAGGAGTAATCAGAAGACACCAATTCTCATAAACGATCACAGGGTCCTTAATTAATGAGACACATGTATAAATCTGTTTACACTGTTGGTTGCCTTAGAAGCCTTCATAGTGAAATTAATTGATAGAGCTATACAGTATAATGTTATATGTATCTACAAAGTGATTAACCCAACAGGCGATCTTCCTTCCGTGCCTCCCTACCCAGTTCACCCACCACCCCAGCCGGACCCCCTGCCTCCCTCACCTTCCTCCGTTCACCCCCTGGGCCTCAGGTTAGTTACAGTAGTGTTGGGTTGACTTTTACTAACATGCAGCAGCCTTCTCTAGTAAGTGTATCAAGTCTTAAAGTTTGTCTTTCATAAATGTTGTTCTTCAGTCACAGAAAACTTTAGGAATGTACTACACTTCTAGTAAATACAAAGATGATTTGCACGATACATAATCTATATTCAATAGGACTATATTACATCCACAACATTCAAATATTCCTCAATTATTAGAAGAATAAACTAGTATGGTGTATACCGGTATGGAAATCAGTATTACCATTATATTTTTCAGAGGGGTATGCTGGTATAGACATACTGTAAATGGAAAACAGGTAAAGATGGCAGTCAGTGTATTAATGTGGAGATGTGACAGTATAAGAGTGGGTATGTGTAGTGCGGTAACAGTAACAGTAGGTGTGACCACAGGCTGCTGGATCATCACGAGAGCACGTCACGGTCATCAACGTCCCATCACCGTCGTCATCAGTGTTCAACTTTGAGAGTGTAGGTGCTGCCCTTGAGTCGAGTGGGAGTATGGCGCCCTCACAACTGTACGGTACTGCCTCCACTGACCCTTCCCTCGCCTCCTCTACCGATACCCTGGCTACGGAGGCGTCCTGTCCCGGTATACTCGACCCCAATGCTGTCACGCTAAGAGTCGGTAACTCCCTCGGGGCTGGCGGGGCCATGGGAGGAGGCCGACCCCCACTACCCCCAACACAACGGATTAGTGGTTATAGTGTTGGTGGTGCAGTTGGGTACGGGGCAGGACCCAATGGGGCAGGAGGAAGTGGGTTAGGAGCAGGGGCCACAGCATCAGGAGGAGCGGCAGCAGGAAGTGGATGGGGCGTCACAGGGATAGACGAGGGGTCCTATGAACCACTCTTCCTGGCCAGCAGTGAAGGAATGGGCCCTCCCCCTGGCCCAGCACCACCTGTACCCCAGGCGCCTCAGACAGGTCTCCTACGACGGCGGTCAGAACACCGACGGTCTGGACGGAGGGAACATGGACGAAGGGCGGCCTCTGTGGGACCCTCCATCTCACCCAGGCAACAACAGCAGGTGACTCACTCTTTCTTATCTACAGTAGGCTATACTGTACTCGCTCTTCTTCTTCAACACTATACGGTCCTCTTGTTTATTTAATAATTCTCTTGTACATTTACACATTTTCTTGCACATTTATTAAACTTTATTATTATTTATTAACTCTTGGTACAATTACTTATCATCGAAATTATATTTACATATTTATATGCTACACTCACATAATGTGTAACTATACTCTTGTATACACTTACTTTTATCCTCTTCTCCATTTTACATTTATTTTACACACTGATCCTATTATACTGTTCCTAATCCTGAGTATACTTACTCCTCCTCATTCACTTATATTTATATTGTATTTGTAAACACTTATAAGTGTTATACCTGTTAAGCATGACGCACATTTGAGTAGAAAGTAATTGAAATATATAATATATATTAATTACATAAATAAAAACAAATATTTGCTGGTTTGAGAAAGTATGAAAAGTTTCGCAGATTTTCGTGCCCTTCAATATAATATGTTGGGACTGTACATACATAATTATATACTTATATAGGTTTTATAATGTTCCGTAATACATTTCAGAGGGAAAACAAGTGTAAATATTGCATCCACGTAAATACTACTAATTTCCACGTATGTCTAACATACGATAATAATAATACTCCACCACTTTTAAAGAAATGTCAAATTTAGGTGTGAAGTTTTGGTTACGAAGTAAAAGAGTATGGAATAAATTATAACAATTACAAATTTTAAGGTTATATATCATTTTCGTTCTTTGCAATCATGCTATAAAAATAGCATCACTTATTACTCAGTATTGATATATAAGACAAAATATTAATACACAAAAATTGTATGCAGAGTTTTCGGGAATATTTACTCAAATGGAGTTTATCAAGTGTTTTCTCTACATAATTGTAGCTTTGACGCCGTGTTGCCACTCTTGTGATTTTTCCCAAGATGTGGTAATTTGGATAGGCTTGGGATTTTACCGTGACATCTGGTGATACTCGACATGACTTGAGAATCTTGAATCTTTATCCATACTTTAAAATGTTCATCCATATTACATATAAAGTTACTGGGTAAGCCTTTACCACATACGGTAAAATCTTTATTAGGTTCAGGTTTGTGTATAAGTCATTATTGCTTGCACTTTACATTTGATCATACAAAACTCTTACTAACTTCCAAAGTCTGTCTGCCAGTGGAGAAGGTTATTCGACAAGGCGATGAAAAATTGAAAAAAAAAAAAAAACAATGGCAGACGAATATATATATACACAATAGTCAGACAGAAATCTCGGTACAACACTGAAAACGAGGGCCACGTGTGGTAATATATCTTTTCTTCTACCATTGTGGGTTTTCTTCACCATACAAAGCCTATACGAAGGTCCAGGGCAATACCAGTTTATCCCTGGACCTTGGACAATACAGTAATTAACAAATCACACACACACACACACACAGAAGGGGCAGTGTACAGTACTCGTTGGACCTACTGTACACGCTCAAGTTAAAATAAAGAGAACTATTTGTATCCCTTTGTATTGGAAGTGGTCAAATGATAAAAACAGTGTACTGACCTCGTTGCAGCAATACCAGGTTGGTCAGGATGGCAGACTAATGAGCCTGAGGGAACAACAGGTCATCAGACTACAGAGGGAAATAGCACACCAGGCAGGAGTGAGATTAACCTTGAGGAAGAAAGATTGTCTCAATACCGTAGCCTTCGTTAATACATTCAGCCACGTAAGTATTTAACTACACTCTTTACAACATGATCAATTACACTAGACTGCGGAAACCGTCATAATGTCCAGATTTTATTGACTTTGAGCTACAAATAAAGTTTCCCCAAGTTGCTCTGACAATGTGTCATGGCGTGGTGTTGAATGAGTGTTGTTGTTGTTGTTGATGTTTACATTCTCATGTGATGTTTTTTCCTTTTGAGTTTGGATTCATTGGATTTTAATCGGGTGAAATTTTACATAAGTATGCATGAATTTTAATATTTATATAAGAATTACTGTCCTATAACTTAATTAAACTGGCAAGCACATGGGAATATTATAAAATTATTATACATCCAAGGGAAAGGTTTTTTTTAAGTCTCTTTACTAGAATAAAAATAATATTAGTACTGTAAGATATTTGGTAGACCAATATTTATAAACCTTACAGCACTTACTTACAAGGACATTGGAGCAACACGATAGACCTAACTTACAATATGCTTCAAAATAATATGAGCAACTATTTTTCTCTATTGTGTATGATTGATATCCCTGCACTCCAGTCCTCATTTTAAATGCACAATTATGTATATTCTTTCCTCCATAATTATAGTGTAATGACCTAATTGTACCTCGTCTTCATTCTTTTGACTCATTAAATGTAATGTACTGTATCTCCATCCATACTTGCATTATCACTCCATTACCTTTTCCATCTTCACAGTCATGTCCTTCATCCCACCCTCCTCACTCCTTCATTAATCACTCATATATAATTGTCTCGTCTCTGCCATTGTGTTATCACTGCAACTTCTCTCTCGGTCAACTCTCCCCTCCCGAATTCTTGTGGAGTGACAGGGACACCAATGTCACCTTTGTTGTACAGTATAATAAAAACAACTTTACTTGTAGACTTATGCCTACTGGTATGCATAATTAAAACAATATAGGATTCTTTTCCTGCTGATACAAAATATAATTGTATTAAGAAGGTCTTACATTTAAACATTTTTGCATACTGTACTTGTCTTGTACCAGTATATAGAAGAAAAAATATTCACTTTACATTAAAACATCATAAAATGTCTAAATTACTTTTATTAATTTTTATGTATCTTTATAATACAGTGTAACATTAAATCAGAACCGCCATATAGTACAGTATGTACAGTATATTGGAACATGGGTTAATGTCTATTTATAATCTGTGAAGTCAAAGAACTTTCATGAACCTAAGATTAATCTTAATATCGTTTCCAGTTTTTTATGTGCTTGCTATCCTTCTGTTGGCCTGACCGTGTCATAATTTATCTGTCATACTGAGTCAACACGAGAATCCCATCTACTTTATCATACTGATTATTCTATGCTTCCTCTCAGGCACTTGTGTTTGGTGATGGATAATTGTGGTATAATGTGTATGTTCATTTTTCTGGTAACAGATGAATTTTGACTAAAATTCAATGACAGTTTATTAAATAAATATGCTTTGAGAGGCTTAATGCAGGATGATTTAAGTTTATGGAAGAGCAAGACCTATGAAAATTGTTTAAGATGATGAAAGAGTTTTATTTAGGTAAAGATTAATACAGTATTCTGTGCTAAGCTGGAACATCCATATTGTGGTCAGGATTTGTACTTGCATACCACTGGTCAATGACTTACAGTGTTGAAGTTTTTACTGCTGAAGCACAAGAACCTTTCAGGGTGGTAGAGTAGCATTCTGTTAGCTGAAGCACATACAGTACTGTATAACATTGCTAGTACCAGATATTCAAAAGCAATATTTGTCAGTCAGTGGGATCCAATCAGGTGTTGCAATCCTGTGTAAAGAACCTGAGAGTTTGACAGTGGAATGGTATGTCTGCTTACTCAACTGAATTCTGGCATGAACACAACAGGTGTATGTGGCCGGATGGAAGCAGAGGGAACACCCGTACCTGCACAACACCTTTCATATTGGAGACCGGCTGGTGAGTGTGTGTGGGGTTACCATCACCACAGCTTCAGAAGTCAATAACATCATCAGGAATGAACCTTCTGCAATGGTAAGGGAAAATAATGGAAATTAATTTTTATTCTTCAGTTCAAGGGCAGAGGGATTATAGTACTGTACAGTGCACTATACATACCTGTACTGTATAGTGGTAAATCTATATATGGTATGACTTGGCACTGTCTTCAGAAATTCTCTGTGAATATAGCAGTTAAGATGTTCGTTATTTTTAGTTTTACTGACAAACAAAGGATTGAGGGTCTAACTGTATATGAATGGTAATGTCAAGAATAATCACCATGTAACAAGTTTAGTAAACCTTTTCCTTCCAAAGTTGAACTCTGATGTGTTTGTTCCTCTATTGTTTTGCCTCACTCATGTCTATGTTGTACAGTTGTATGCATAGATGTACAGTATGCAGTTTCTGACTGCTCTATTAAAACATACTGTTCATGAATTGAATACCAGTCCTTAGCTTTCTCAAAATAATTCTTCTAGTCATTTTACTATTGGTTAGTTGGTTGAACTTTGACTGCACATGGATTCATCACAGGCATTTTTTTTTACCAATTATGAATCCTATGTTTTACTGTAAAGAAGACTTATAATTTTTCAATCATACTCTGTTTTTATCATCTGATAAATTGATTGATGTAACAATGACCCTTTTTTTTATCCTTGGGCTAAAAATCCTTTGTGTGTACAGTATTAAATTCATCAGGTGTTCTCCCGAGCAAAATCATCAAAGTGAAGCCAATGTCCTCAAGGAGTGAACTTCAACTTGGATGACAAAAAATGCATGACATCATTCACAACTATAAAGTAAACGAGACAAGTTTTTAGTAGCAAACCACGTCAGTGAGGACACTTCTTAGTAAAAAGTGTCCTCACTGACGTGGTTTGCTACTAAAAACTTGTCTCGTTTACTTTATAGTTGTGAATGATGTCATATACCATATTACAAATTTTTTACTACTGTATGTGTTTTAATCCTCTGATAATCTAGCAGTGTGTCTCATCCTCTGATGATCTGTTCCCTCTTGGAACCTCCTTCAAGGGGATGTTTAGAGTAGAGGTTTCCTAAGTCATCATCTTGAGCACACCAAAATGAGGAGATGATAGTATTAATTTCCATTTACTTCTTGATTCCTTTCATACCGTATTTTATATTTTAATGTGCACTTAAAAGGGAGAGAGTATAGGGACCTAATGCCAGACAGCAGAGATCACATGACACACATTCACAGTACAAATAAAAACACAAGAAAATGAAACAACAAGCAAGAAGAGCACTGAAAAAGCTAACAGCATTGATAAAAGAGAGGTCAGGGAGGAACTTGAGAGAGGTAATTAAATTAAGGATGATGAATATTCCATTGCAGTCTTAGTCTGGCCTGTGTACCTGATTTAACCCCTAGCAACAACTGGGCCCACACACACACATACACACAATCACACTGAGACACACACCTCATCTCAGTGACTCCAAGGCCAGCAGCTTATGATGTCATAATCAATATATACAATTATACTGAGACATTCAGACTGTCACACCTATAAGTGCCGGTGTGATGGAACAGAACCAGATGCAAACATTAATTCCACCACTACTCCAGTCCGTCAGTAACTTGCATCTGTTATTAACGATATACAGTATGTTGTTGAAAAATACAAACATATGCTACTACTGTATACTACAGTACTTATTATAATACTGTATTGTATACTGATGTGAGAATACAGCCATATGCAAATAAATTGCTATGTTTAAAGATATTCTCATCGATGAACCTACCAAGTGATAGTCAGATGTTCAGTAAAGTAACAATCCTTTACGTGTACAGTATTTCAATTCAGTTTGGCCATGTACTGTATCTGTAGGATGTTACTCCTTCCCATTTAGTTTATGTATAATGAAGAGCATTGAACTCTTGGCAGCTAGAAATAAGACAATAATACAGTACTGTACTGTACAGTATTATTAGTGCACCAACCCAGTGCCCTCACCTATGAAAGATAAATGGAAATAAAAAGAAAGCTATCCTTTGTGTATAATGGCTTACTTCATAGATTATAATTGTTTATAATATACAGAACTGTACTGTACAGTACTAACAAACTCAGTACAGTAGAATGTAAGCAGCATTGTAAACCATTATACAAAAAGATCTGATTGCACTAAACTTGAACATTCACATCTGTGCTTAATGGGCTGGGAAGTAAGGATAATTATTGTACATAATCTGTCCAACTAGCCTGCTTATGGGGCTTGGAGTTGTGACCCAGTTTGGCTTGAACATGAAAATATTTTTGACACTTCACCAAATGATGGGACAAAAATAGTCTTTGGGAGGTCCCTGGGATGTACAGTATAACCCTTTTGAAATATAGATAACAACACACACTGAGATATCCTCATTTATGTAGAACAACTTTTGAGCGCAAAGTGTATACGATCTCTGGAATTTGACAGGAAATTATATTTTTTCTCTCTTTTCATTCTTACAAGATATAACAGAATGCACACTTTGTATTCCTCCCAGTCATATGCCCTACCTGTACCCTAGCTACCTGACCTGTTGTCATACCTCACCCACCCACCCTCTCACCTGCACTGGTTGGCCTTCAGGCAGAAAGTTTGCTAAAATAGAACTCGCATCATGGTGGCCTGCCCCCTCCCCTACTGCCTCAGGTGAAGTTTGACTTACTTCCCAGTGAAGAGCCAACCTGTCCACCCATCATACAACAAAACATGATGATTTAATGCAGTCTGCTTCAGCAACACATACACATGTACAACCCTTGACAAATGTTCCACCTTTCCTCCAGCTCTTCAGAAACTTTTAACAAGGGAAATTGTGCAAACCTTAAAAGAAAAATTTATGTGTAACAGTTGTTTTATACTCAGTCTACCTCAATCACTGCAGATGTATCCACCATAACAAATTGAAGACTGTCATTTTCAAACATAGGAATTAAAGGGGGACATAGGTATTAATCGGTTCTATATTGTCTGGGTCTTATTTTTACTGAACATTTCCAATAACTGTATTAGATTAAAGTAGAAGATAAAATCTTTACTTAAGTTTTTCATTGATTGTTTGGAATGCTGTTTACACCTGGCTACCTGCTGTCACCAAAGAGATAAAATGCAGATAAAAGAGTTAAACATTAATCTGCCAGCAATGAAGTGGATGAGATCGACAGGTTACAGGGCACAGAGATAACAGTATGAGAGAGGCCTTTATTGGATAGTGGTAGTGGATTTTCAATCATTTTTTCTTTTCTTGAACTGACACAGAGTGGATTAAGGACATTTCCCATTTCCTCTTTGTTGACACAGACAGGATTGTAATTTCAGGTATCTTTGAACAGAACGGCTTTGCACTGAATGATAAAAATTATCATGGGTGTCATCCTTGTTACATGGGATTTTAAATTGTTGATGATGTTCAAAGTTCGTCATTATACATAAACTAATAGAACAGGAGAACAGTAATACAAGCTACACAATTTCTTTGGCTAAACTCGGGTGCAATGCATTACCATTTCTAACCTCCAAATAAAATTATGTAAGAACATATTGTTCTTCTATTGTCCAGTTGTTTAACACAACTACTAAAAGTTCATGTTATATTCTCAGGTTGAGTTCATCATCCGCCGTGTACCCCACGGAAAAGTATTTGCCCTAAAGCGGGAGACAGAAGGCCAGCCTCTGGGGTTGATAAGAGAAGGCAACACTGCAGAGATCAAGGAGGTTAGTTGGTCACTTTACAGCACCTGTTTATTTATATGGTACTGTACTGGGCTGCTATTTGTTGAGCATTTCTAGACACGTCTTAATGTACAATTCATGATCTACTGTAATTATATACTTATTTCTAATATCTTTGTAAGGCTTACTTATGCCTTCTTGTGTTTTTAATGTACAGTATGCCATTGCCATATTAGGGTCCAGAGCCGATATTCAACAGTAATATCAAGGTGTATTTTGATTTTTAAATTTAGTGATACAATATATATGAAGGTACCGGTACAGTTTTCCAATAAATCGTTGGGCACTATCATACTCATGAACCTATTATTTTTGTCACCTTCCTTATCTGCTAACCATTATAAAAGTACTTTGTAATGCCTACAACACTATATAGTACTTGGTGTTGGTGTTGTACAGATTGTGTCAGGTGGTTTGGCAGCACTCCATGGAGTACCACCCAAAGCTCAGACAGTAGACTCCCTCTCCCTAAGCTCTTGGGTCCTCACTGAGATCAACCACAGGCCACTCAACCTATTCTTTAAGGTTAGTACTCAAAAGAACTATACTTATTTATATACAATACTGGTACTTGCCTCAGTTTTGAAATCTGTATTGAAACTTTATTCAAGATCAGTAGCATATTGCTACATACACTTCAGTTTCAAACTCAAACTTGCTACAAAGTTTCCAATTAACATTCACTTATATTTGAGCCAGTTGCATTTTTGTGTCCTGGCAGCACATGGAGATTGCGGACCGTTTGAATGCAGTGGGCCGTGATATCTCCATTCTCATCCAGCCCATGGACCTAGTCAAGCAGCTCAAGAAAGGCCTTAAGTCCATAAAAGGATATAAGGACTATATTGTCATGTGATATAGTCCATCACTGCTTGTCGAGACCCATGCCAGAGTACCATTTGTTTATTGTTCACAGAATTGTTGCTCGTTGTTATTTCTGTATTGTTATACAGTACTGTATTATCAATATGTTCAAATGCCCTGGACTAATTTATCATTGCAATATAATATATCATATGGGTTTATTAGGAAACAGGAACATTGTACTGAACAGTCACAAGGTAATGGCAAGTACAGCCATCAAATAACCACAGACACTTTCCTTCCATCGTACAAATAAATCAGTATCATAACAAAATATAATCATACAACACCTCATGTCAACTCAACCCCCTCAATTATTAATATGATGTGCTGCAAAATCATACACGTGTTGTTCTTTATTACCAAGATAATTACTATGATGGAAGGAAAGTGTCGGTGGATATTTGGTTGTGGCTGTACCTGTAAGTTAAACACAAGACCATTATGATGTAAAATGTGGCACTTCTATAACTGTACTGAAGAACTGAATTGATATCTGATATATTAAAAAAAATTCCTTTGGCTAAAACAACAATATAATCCTGGTGCCTCAAGTAAACAAAGAGGTACTGTAATATGAATCAATTGCATAAGGTCTGTTATATTAGGACTTCACTGAATTAAATTACTGTACTGTCTATGGAATCCTAAAATACAGTAGTGCTGAATCTCAATATACAGTACAGTAGTGCTGTATTTTTTGTATTATTTGGGCTTGTTATATAAACCAGGGTCTACATTAAGGTATACAGTATTAATACAGGAACATCACAGGTCTCTTTAAAAAAAATTCTGGTTAACAGTAATTATATACAGTCACTATTTCTGATTGCCTTTATGGTAAACTTCAAGCAGTCATGATATCGACTGTTGACATTTGCTGTCACCCAGAAGATATACAATAAAGGAAAGTTTTTCTTCCGGCCATGGTAAATTGGTTATGAAGAGACTAGTAGGCCGAGGTGAATACTGCACCACTTTAGGAAACACTTATTTTATTGTTTTTATGTATTTTTAATTGTTTGTGGCTGGTTATGGTGTCTCAAATCAGGCCAAAGATGAGCTACAGAGGCTAAAGGAGGTAGGAGTTTGGTTGCCAGCAGAGGCATGCATCCCATTCCGTCCGCTATTGTTTGTTTTTATTTTGGCTGATAGTAAGTCTCCACAGATGATATAGCAGATGTTACCTTGTATCTGATATGCTGATGAAGTGACATTCAGTCTCTTTTTCCTCCAGGTGCCTCTTATCAGCTGTGGACATTCCCCATTGGCCATAGAAACTGACTTTAGTACACACAGTACTTTATACGAGTGAATGCAAAGATTGTGATGTTTTATGTGCCATTGAAATGTGAGTCTTTTTACATTTTAAGTAGGTAGAGGCTGCGTACTTATACGTCAAAAGGAGCAATACTCTCGTCAATTAGCACTGGTAGGAAAGGCCTAGGTAAGTAAGGGTCTGATTTGTTTGTAGGATTTGTACATATTCCAGGAATACAGCCAGAAGTGGCATGTACCATAGGTTGGTACTTGTGCATAATAATGGGCCATTTAAGAGGCTAGAATTCATATAAACTCAATCCAAGTCACTCTGTCTGATGATCATGTCTGAAAGATAACTAACTCAATCACAAGTGTTTATTAATACGGTTGGCCATCACGATATTCACATGCTTATTTTTTCCCAGCATTGGCAATAATTGGCTTATTGGAAGGAGAGAGAAAAGAAATAAAGGAGTTAAAGGAATTATAGATGAAAATAGAAGAAAACAAAGGTACAATTAAAGGTTCAAATGAGAGTAATAACAGATACGTTACTTCCTGAAACTGCTTTGTTATTGTGCCAAAATGAGATTTTGTGTGATTAATCTGTGAATTTCAAGTGCCAAATGCATAGTGAGTCAACCCTTTGGTGTAACAAGAAAACGGTCATATATGAAAAATTTTGTTTCTTTTTTTCTTTCTTTTTTAATCTGACACATCTTTATTTATGGTATGCGTTAGATTGACTCAAAATTTCATATTAAAATATATGATATCTTTTATGTCTGATAGTAGATTTTAGATTCAGTGCTCAAAATTTATCATGCAGTGGGGGATTTTCCATAGTAATAAAGTACAGTACACTTGTTCAAGACTTTGCTCCTTTAACAGTCTGCATAAATATAAATATACGGTAATATAGATACAATGCAGTACTGTACAGTTTTCATACGATTTCAAATCTGTTTTTCATATACAGTACAGTACACTGTAATGTTCCTTGGGGTATATTGAAATCTTTAAGGAAGAAATATGCTTTTTTCTTATTCAAGTCCCAAAACAAGGGGGTACAGTAAATGGAAATACCACCCCCCATTCCAAACCTCATCTATTATAGTGCTGTATAGTACATAATTATATAAAAAGTTGGTTTATGTGACTCCCCCTTGTGCATTAAGAAAATTTTCCTGCCTGCCAGTAAATCACAATAGTTAATCTAACAAAGGCTTTTCTCTTCTATGTGACAGAATATGACTCCTAACTAAGCCATGAGTGGTTAGCTTTGACCAGTCACCATCAGACAAAAATAACAGACTACCAAATAGACAATTTTTTGAAGTGCAATAATCATTCATGTATGTAGGTCTTGTGATGTGCTAAATCCTGGATCTACTATACCTGTATAGTTAATTGGTACAGTACTGTACTTGTGTAACTGATGTGGTGTCAACTTATCTTTTGATGATGTCTCAGAAATAGAGGACTTTACTGGGTACAAAGTGAAAAATACCCGTTATTTTTACAATTTTTGCATCGATTTGAAATTGTTGTTGAATTTTACTATCCAATTCTATGTATTTTGGTTGGGCCTACCCTCTAACTCTGTTAGGAATCTGTTGATATAAACTGAACACTGTACCATGCTGTATAAAGATTATAGAAAAATATAAATTTTCCTTTTTGTAAAGTACCGTACTGTACTAAACAACACTTACATCTGTTAGGATGCAGTCACACACATGAGCACAATCCAAGAATGGGTTAGGTAGTGGTCAGCAAGTACCAGGCAACAGGCACTGGGTAGTGGAGGGAGCAAGCTTCTTTTGCCTTGGTTGTGGTGTACAGGACATTCATGTGCATGATAGTACTGTACATCTCTGAGGAAAATTAACTATGTACATGTACTATACTGCATTTCCCCTCCACTATTTCTTTCTAACTACTACCTGTCTTGTTCATATTTCTAGTATTACCACTCTATACTTTTCTTTCCCCATCTCTTAAGCCCCTTCCACATGAGAGGTAAAAAGACTGCGGGCAGACACAGCTACCAATTTTGTGAGTGGGTGGTGGGCACAATTAAGTGGCCAATGGCTGTCGTGGCCTGCTTGATCTGGTAACAGTGGAAAAAAGCGACAGAATTCCACTCAGTTGCCCCAAGATCAATCTCTCTTGATCTTGGGTTGCCCATGCCCGCCATCTTTTTGCCCCTCGTGTGGAAGGGGCTTTAGTCTTTCTTTCACCTTTGTTTTGTCAACATATTTCTATTCCATTACTCCCTCATTCCCTCCCTTACTCCCATACAATATGTAGTTCTTCTCTTGTCCCCTCCCCTAAGATACATATTGTATTATATAAACATCAACATATACAGTATCTCTAAAAACATGATGTTGTACTGTACTTATAACCCTCAGTGTGAGTACAAAAATGGCCTCAACTTGGAAAGGTAAATAACCAATTGGATCCTTTTATTTCAATGTCTCAAGGGCTCAAGTCACAACCAGCTCTCTTGGACTTTGGCCATTTTTGCATCAGCTACAGACTCAAAAGGGAATTAAGATTAATGTAGCAAACTGGAGGTTACGAATTCCTCCCTATTGTACCAATAAACAGGTCACCATTGTAGCCTATAGGTGGTCTGCTTTGGGAGGCAAATTGGAGGAATCAATATACAGTACAGTATTCCATATTTGTCCACATCATCTTTTCATCCAGTAAACAAATATTGAACTCTCTCTCTTCAATACATATCACCTGTAACATAAATAGAAACTTATTCCCTACGCTTACGTTGTATACAGAGTGTTGGAAGCATATCTGCGGAACATATCAGTGCAGTCCAAAGCTGGAGTGCAGTGTGCTGCCTGCTGAAAATATTTTGCAACATTAATAATAGTATTGTACTCTGGTATGATTTACAGAGTATGAAGAATTAATACTGGGAGCTTTCAGGGATTAAATACATTTACATGTACAGTATGGAAGAACTTTGATGAAATGTACTGGTACCGTCTTGTGTATTAACTAGATCCTGGACTGTACCTGTAATGCATATTAATTAAATATGACCAAGAAATCTTGCAACATTATTTTGGCAGACAGCACCTAAGCCAGATAGGATTTGTGAATCTATATATTTTTATGGGAAGATTGTTTAGACTTATTTTTGAAAAATCTGTTTGTATGAAGTATTTCTGGAAGTCTGGTAGTGCAACGTAAGTTGTGTAGATACCTTAACTGTGATGTGAAGATAGATTTATCTAAGTTAGCTTTTTCTGAGTTTTGTTGGTATTTTATGGTATTAAGATTCTCTGTTCTAGCAGCAGTCCACTTGATGTCACCCCCTTGCCTTTACTCCAGGTCTTGACACACATTACTGGAGAATATGGTTGCATCTCTGACCTCTTCATTAACTCCAGTAGTATTGTGTGAAAAATTAAAGCTACTGTGTATGATTACTGAACTGCTTTCTTACCTTTCAGTGCTACTTCATATCGTATGAGTACTGTACTTCATGTATCCTACTTAGATGCTGATGGCAGTTTCATTATGAAAAGTTAGGTCCGGTTCCACTGGGTTAGTTGTCAACTGTATGCAGCAGAAAGGAGCATAACATTTGAAATCCAACTTGCAATCAGTCAAATTGGTGTGATTCTAGGTACAATATTGAATAAAGGAAAACATGCCATAAATTATCCACTGCAATGATTAGCCAAGAGTCATACCGAATAAATGTCTTTTTCATGAAGTCCTGAATATATAAGTTTTCATGTCTTATGCTCTTCTACCGGGTGAACTCGTACATTATGATACTGGAGAAATATTGGGTTATATTTTCATAATTTTATATTGATGTAATTACACTCCAATTAATTACATGCCTTTGCTCCCTGGATGCAGTACAAATACTGGATATTGTTGATTGTACAATCGTCCATAAATCTTTAGCAATTACAGTTGCCTGAAAGTTTGAATACTGCATAAACTTTGTTATAAATAAATCCTTAAGTTTAGCCTTAAACTTTTACTTCCTTCATAAGTTGTGTACAGTACTGTAAGCATTAAAAAAAGTAAATAATGAAAGTAATGGTTGTATTCTCAGACTTATTGAGGATAAAGGACCGCCCACGGCCTGGATGACTCTGTAGGAAGTTAGGAACAATAAAATAAAGGTGATAAAGAGGTGGAGCAGAAAATATAAAAATTTGGGCTTTGAGCCAGTTTTCATTGTACAGTAATAATAATACTTACCTGTATATTCCAGACTTTTATGGAATAAAAACTCATAAAATAACTTTAAAAAGAAGTAACAAAAGTGACATGTGGCCATGTTTATTAGGACTGGACATTAATATGTCTCTATTTTCATTTTCAAATGTGAGGACAGATATTAATCAGTTTTTTCCTTTTCATTTCCATGTTCCTAAAAAAATAAATCAATAAATATATAAACCTTGATCTGCCACCTACCTCCTATTCTTATTTGCTGCAAAGTGATGTAACACACTACAGTACTGTAGTACTAACAGTTTCCTGTACCTCATCCTCCAGTCCCAGACCTGTGTTTATCTTGTTTATCTGGTCATTTCTCTATAGCCCCTTCCACACGAGGCAAAAAGACTGCGGGCACAGACAATAGAGCAAAATTCTCTCATTTTTTACCAGCGTTACCAGATCAAACAGTCTCTGGCAACCATTGGCCACTTGTGCCCGCCACCCACCTACAAAATTGGTAACAGTGTCTACCCGCAGTTTATTTGCCTCTCTTGTGAAAGGGGCTTAACCCACTGAAAAAAGTGAAGATAGAGTTACGACAAGCTATACGTGTTTCTCTGATAACCACTTTACTCAACCATTTTCTTTATAAAATTGGAAAATTTACATACATACGGAAAGGCCTATACAGTACCTGTGATGGACAAATAAGTCCCAGCAACATATCAATTTAAACATTTTATTCAAAAAGCAAATTTCTGAGCCAAGTAATAACATTAACATTAATTATTGGCATAAAATTCTGGCAGAGTCAGAAAAGGAACCGAGTATGTTAGTGCAGGAGTGGACGTGTGTGCAGGAGGAGGAAACCGAGAGTGAACGTGGCAAAGATCAAAGTAATGAGATGTAGGAGGGGAGCAGAGGACAGAAGGATGAATATAATGCTAGATGGTGAAATATTGGAAATATAGAGAAGCGAGAACTTCAGAGGAAAATCGAGGATGTGGAGTATGAAACAAGGAAGGTCAAACCACGGGAAGCGGATATTTCTACTAAGGAGGAGGAAGAAGTGGCAGGACTAAAGAAAACCCTAAATAACATGACGAGCCAGAACGTTGGTACTGTACTGTATTGAGGTGCAGCTTTCCTCAACCAAGATGCTGCTTGAGGAATGTACCAAGCAAGTATCAGGCCTGATGGAGGAGGTACAACAACTGAAAGCAATGGTAGCAACCTTGGAGAACAAACTACTGTATAACTGACACTGACATATTGAGGAGAAAACTTCATAATGTGGTCCAGGAACTCAAGAGCAACATCCGGGTGTTTTGGCATGTACTACCACTACTTGATGAAGAGGTCAAGAACAATGGAGGTTCTGATGTCATTCATCACATTAGCTTCATGGATGACAGGACTCTTGAACTCTGCAAGTCAGCTGATCCAAATGGAAGTACTATGCATGGTCTAAAGTGTCGTGGTGGAGGAACCATTGAGTTCTCCGATGATAAAGTCTTCCAGCCAAGCTCTAACCAAGCTGAGGATTTTGAGGAAACTGAAGTGAGGGGTAGGCAAGTCATAGAACCACTGGGGAGGATAATGAAGGGTAGAAGTGTGAGTATGGAAGTGAAAAAGGGACTGAGAAATAGTATGATCCTGCCAACGCTGACATCAGTCTAGAATAGGTGCTGTGGAAATGAGTTATCTGAGAGGAGCATGTAGACTTACCAGGTGGGATGGAGAAAGTAATGAGAGTGTGTGTGAGAGCACTGAGAGGTGTGGTATGAGTGAAAAGGTATTGAATGTGGAGTGGTTGAGAGAGTTAAGCGTAATACATTGAGGTGGTTTGGACATGTAGAGAGAATACAAGGTGTGGAGTCAGTAAAGAAGGTGTACGATAGTGAAGTTGTGGGACCTGGTGTGAGAGGCAGACCTCCGGTTAGACAGCAGAACAAAGGAGAAGAGTATGTGAGAGAGATAAGTTTGAGGGGGAGGGGGGATGGAGCAAGTGAGGAGGGAGTGCTGGAACAGGGAAAACTGGAGACTTTTCTGCCATGGCCACCCCTTTGGTGGGAGTTCCTGGAGGGAATGAGGTGTTGGAGCTATAGATAGATAGGAAGATTCAGAAGTAAAGTAAATAATAAAATTCTTGCACAAGGTAACAGAAACCAAATGGCACCAAGTCATAATAATTACTTGGTTTTAATAAAAGGTACTGGCTATGAAGATGCTTATTCACCAACTGTACTACAAATGCTGTACAATATAAATCTTTCTAGTACTGTATATGCAAAGGGAAAGATAACCAACCTTATATGACTAATATCTTACAAACGTGAAGACTACACAAGCTTTCTTATCTATGCATTTGTTCGAAAATTCCCTGAACAAGTGATAATGGAGGGACTCTGTTAATAAGCCACTACAGCTTACCTTGCATGTAAATGACATAAGAACAAGTCTACTCTTGGAACTGTGACCTCACTACTGTTAGGCTCAATAATTAACTGCATTCATTGTCCCACTTTTTACAAACCATATACCATTCTTTCCCATTAAATGCATACATTTGCACACACAAATTCCCAATACAAACAAAGGGAAATCTATCTATCCCTCTCCAGTTACCAATGATTATTGGCCAGAACCTGTTTATGGCTGTCATTTAAAATACTGACCTCTACATCTGGTAGACAATGATATAATGGGAAGTCAAGCTTTTTACATATGGACTGTACCTCCTTTTTCATGTGTGCAAATGTACACATCAAATTCTGTAATGAGCATTATTTGATAAAAGTTACATAAAGCTCTTGAAATTGAAGGAACTGTATGGTTCATATTCATAGTCATATCATCAAACCCAATCAAAATTTATACAGACTTTAATTATGACTGCTTTGATTAGTAGGGGGGACATTTCTAATAGTACATATGATTTTTATTTGTCTCTGCCTTTCACCGGTTGCTTTGGGAGAAACTTCTGTTGACTTTCATCATCTTCCTCTTCACTTTCTTCCTCCTCCTCAGAATCTCCCTTTCCTTCATCACTAACCACTTCTTGTTTCCTCACTACAACCAACTCATCACTGTCTTCCTCCTCCTCATCATCCTCCTCCTCCTCCTCCTCCTCATCATCATCATCATCCTCAGGTTTCTCCTCTGTCTTTTTCACTCCATCTACCACCTTTTTTACAGCCCCTGCCACGACTTCTCCCTTCGTGGGCTCAATCTTTTCCTCCTTCCTCTCTGCCATTGGACGACTTGCTATTCCCTGCACTTTGAATACCTTCACTGGTTTTTCTTCTTCTTCTTCCTCCTCTTCTTCCTCATCCTCTTCTTCTTCCTCCTCTTCCTCATCCTCACTCTCTTCTTGTGGAAGTGGTTTCTTTTCAGTACTCATTTTTTGTATTTGTGCCATTACTTTCTCCTCCAATGTAGCCTCTGGCAACCTTTTCTCTTCAACAGTACCGGTATGTGATTCTGCTACAGCCTCAATTTTCTGTGGTAACACCAAAGTCTCCTCTTTCTTTGAAGACTTAACCTCTTCCACCTTTTTAAATGGTGGAAGTGTGGCCACTTCCTCCACTTTCGTTTGCAATGATGAGGCAATGTCCTTTACTTGCTTGGTGGACTGTACCTCCTCCATTTTGTGAGGTGGTGATGCATCTACTTTCTTTGGTAACATTACCTCCTCCACTTGAGGTGGTGGTGAAGCAACTTCTTCCACTTTCTTTGGTGTAAATACTTCCTCTAACATCCGTGGTGTTGCCATTTTATCCTCCCTTTTTTGAGGTGTTACTACTTCCTTGGTTACCTTTGGCAGCACTATATTATCCCCTTTCTGTGGTGTATTCTCTTTTTTCTCTGTTACTTTATTCTCCACTTGCTGTTCATCCATATCCTCCATCACATTTCGTGTCAACACCTCTTCTTTTCCAGCCCCAAGCTCCCTTGCAATGTTCACTTCTTGTGCCTTTCCCTCTTCCCTCCTAACACTTTCCTTTTGCACAACCCCCCTGTCCCTCCTCACCACTCCCTCCCCTAAAGCTACACTGGACCCAGGCTCAGCTTCCCCCACCAATTTCATTGACACCTCCCACAATCTGGCAGCAGTGTCTGGGTCTCTGGCAGCTTCATTAACCTCAGACTGCTTGCAGTCACGGACGTAAGCCCATTCCACTCCATCCAGGTCTTCTGACACAGCACAATATATGTTGGATTGGGCACCCTGAAAGGCAAGAAATAATTTGGGTTTCCTAAAATATAAAATTGGTTTTCAAATAAATGTACACAAGTTATTTGTTTCACAATGATGTATCAAGACAAAACTTGAAAAATTATTTTTGTGGCTTGAATAAAAGACAACCAAGTGGAGTTGCAGTCTGGAATAGTTAACCTAGTCCCTTACTGACATAATACTGCAGAGGAAAATTCCACACCCGAGCTTTTAGTTCCTGCATTATTAAACACAGTTTTCAAGAATGGAGAAAGGGCCCAAGCAGTTATGCACCTGACAATAGTACATTTTAAAAGTTTCACCATACATATCCTTCTCAATCTTCACATTAAGCCTCTAAGACCTACCTTCCGGGCACTCCTCATCATGAAGAAGACGACTGGTGCCATGGCAATGCGCTTCATCCATCCTAGACGACTAGCTGAGTACCTGAAGAGACCTGTGGCCACGAAACCTGGACTCAGTGCAAACACTCCAGTACTGGTGCCTGTCAAATTTGAGTTTAAAATATAAGAGAAACATTAATAAAATAAATGTAACAAATACTCTATAATTGCTATGATTGTACATTCTCGTAGCAAATCTCTTCCACTCCTGCTTATCATCAAAAGAAATCTTTGTCCTGTAGGCTACCTAGTCATCAACAGTAATCAGGACTTTTGAAGATGGTTATAACTATACTGGTAACAATGATGATAATTTAGATACACTATAGCTAAAAATAATAACTTGATCACTGCTCTCTTCACACCTTTCAGCCTCCTGGCCAGCTCTCTGGAGTGGAGTATGTTGGCTAACTTGGATGTACAGTAGAGGGAGTTTCTTAGTTTGGGGTCCCAACCTTTCTCTGCATCAAGGTTATCAAAATCCAGTTTCCCTTGCACGTACAACTGTGATGACACATTCACAATTCTGGGGATAGAAAATCAGTACGATCATGACATACTGATAAAACAATAAACAGGCTGAGGATCCAAGTATATAATATTTATCCAATTTTTTGGTAAAATAAGAATCTGGCATTTACTTTTCATACAAATACATGGTGTGACTGTACCATCTTAACTCTCCAAAGTTGAATGAATTACTGATGAGAAAGTATATTCAAATAGCCTACTACAAAATATATATGAAAATATGGGCCAATGTTTTTGTTTTTTTACATCAGGTTTTAGTCACATTAAGGACTGAAGGCATTTAGTAATAAAATATGAAATTTCTAATTCTATTTTGTTCCACTCGCAATAGGAATAGTTACTTACACTTAAATAGTAAGGAAAAACAAGAGATTTGCCTTACAACCCACCGAGAGTTTGGGGTGTCCTTGATCTCAGAAGTAAGAAGGTGCGTCAGCAGGAAGTGGCCCAGATGGTTGACCCCAAAGTTAATTTCAAATCCGTCTTTGGTCTTCTTACGTTCATCAGGCGGCATACTCAATCCAGCGTTGTTCACCAACACATCCAATTTATTGAACTTTTGTTTGAAGTTTGAGGCAAAGGTTCTGATCGAGTCTAAGTCAGAGAGGTCCAGCGACATGATAATCTGTCAACACATTACCATTATCAAGTTTTTCATAGTTGACACGGCAGTACAGTACTTGTATGCCTTACCAAATACCACATGGGTCTATGTATACCCAAGCTCATAAATTCACGACCACGTACAGTCAGATCAGATGTTTATGCCATTGGAGTTGGTAACTTTTATTTTGGGAGGAATCAGACTAGGTGAAAATAAGAGAAACATGATGCCCTTTTTCACCTACAATGATGCCTTCCCCACACAGCGTAAACCAGCTCATGACAAACATTTGTGGACATGATCGTGAATTTACGAGCTTGAGTGTACCCAATTCAAAGTTACATATATACAGTAGCAGAACATTATCAGTGGCTATGGTCTATCATCCACGTAAATATACCACTTCCCTTACTAAGAGAGTAAGGCAGGGGAAATATGACATTTGTTTGTACGTTGCTTGCTTACTGTTCGTAAAAACTGGTGCATTACATGAAATATGCCTGCAGTACACTGTGGCTAAAACTAAATATTGCATTTTAAAACAAGGACAATCTCACTTTAATATAACACTCACCAAGTCACCATCCTGGGTATCAACACGTATACTTGTGACAGCAGCCTGGGCAGCGGTACGGTCACGACAGGCTAATACCACCACCGCTCCTCGTCCCGCCAGGTCACGTGCAGTCTCCTTCCCAATGCCACTGTTGCTACCAGTCACAACCACCACCTGTAATACAACACTATGATAGGCCATTTAACCACTTAGCCGCGACCCTTATCTACCGTGGCAGCTCTGGAGTCCAGGCCTTTCTCCTGCACTCGCGGTCACTATGTAAACAACACATTTGACAGCTAATAGCTTGTAAACTACTCACATTACATAAATAATTGATACAAGATATTGAATTACAATCCTATAGCTGTCTCCTCACTTTATGACAGTTTACACCAGTTATATCCCTGTACTTTTGCCCAGGTTAGGTCCAGATAGTCTGCTGTGGTTTAGGTTAGGTTAGGTCAGGCTAGGTCAGACTAATTTCCAAATTATGTTTATAAACCGGGACAGATCTAAAAAACGGGGCATCTCCGAGAGAAACACCATAGATGAAATGCGTCTTAGAATGGTCCAAAATAGTGGGTAATATTAAAATATACAATATAGTTAACCCAGTACTTCTGTAAATTTACCTTACTAAAATATACAATATAGTGAACAGAGTACTTCTCTACTTTTATCATACTGTACTGTATCTAATTAGACACACCCCAAGAGTATGTCTTGGTTAGCGATGTCTCGAGTAACATTCCGGTATTTCAGTTATCAGTGTCAAAGAATTAAATAGAAATCAATGCTAATCTTTCCCCATATGATGCATAATGTATAGAACAACACTGTACAATGTGGAATATTGACAAACGAGTGACAAATAAACATAGAGGAGTAATAAAGCCTTATATGGCAGACGAATAATGGCTACAAGTGCCGGTACTCAGCAGGTGATGGTGGAAACTTTAGTGTTACTTAAACTTGATCTTACCTTGCCATCCATACGACGTTTACTTTTACAGGTGGGCCATCTGCTGTCCCTGAGTTTCCTGAGCATATAAAGGCTCACGGCAACACCTATAAGTATTCCCCAGGCCGCCATGACCACAGATAATATAGGGGCCCACAGACGGGAATCGTGAGGTGAACCAAATGTAAAGAGCCACCGCATTGAGTCCGCTTCCATGGACCACTGACTGACTTACACTTCATACCATCACATCTTCACCTCTGTTGTGGCATAAAGTGTCATATTAATACCAAATTACCAACGCTAAAATATTTATGTGGGTCCTACTACATAATTTGTATCTAATCATGCATTTTGTATTGCCTGTAATGCTGTTAATATTGTCATACCACGACTGATAGGTAAAGGAATCGGACCAAACAACTTGGCAGACAATCCACTCGGCAACGTCAACAATAATAATAAGTTTAGTTAGAAAAACGTCACTATTATATCTCCTTATATATACCTATTCAATAACTAGACATTCCTCACCATTATATTCTTTCACTGGGAGAGAAGCATCATGGTCCTATACAAACACTGTAGGCCTACTGTACATTATTATACAAATCGTGTTACATAACCCCAGGTATTTGTAGAATATTCGCAACGCCATTTTACTAATATGTTATAATTTCTAAAAGACTTGCTGCGTTATTATGTAATACATAATAAGTGTCATATTTAACATTCTGAAGCAAGAAACCACAATCAGTCAAACCACGTTATCAATACATCCCATTACGAAATTAGCAATTATTTCAAATTTCCCGGTAAGGACCGTCGTCTGCCTTGACAAGAGTATGAAGAGTTGACAATTTTTTTTATATTGGAAATTCCAAATATCCTACGATGATGTATTTAAGAAAATAATACTGTAATTGGTTGAATATATATTAACTAAATTATTCAACTACCTCAATTGCACAGATGCAACTATGGATTAATATGACCTTATCACAATTATTTTTTCCTTTGGTGCATGTCATAAGTAAGTCAGCATCAGCAAGTATGCCAAGTATGAAGAATTTTCCTTAGACATGGGAAATTAGAGGTACCAATAGAGAAATTATACACAGCAGCAGGGTGGCAGCTGCTGTGAGAGTTTTTCCTGTACTGAGACCATCAGCTGTTGTCGTTCAGTTAGAAAGCTAAACTAATAATGTCTGGTACCCTTCCTATCTCTAATGATGTTTTCCAGAGATACTGCAGTATCATTTGACATTTCATTATAGAGACATTTTTGCTTAGAATGATCCAAGCAGGTCATCATTCAATTTAATGTATGGAATGCTAAATAAATGGAGAAATTTCTACCAGACGAAATGTCGAAAATGATGGTAAATGTACAGTTCAGTACGATTATCTTCAAGAGTAAACAAGGAATTTGTGAGGTAAAAAGGGAAATTCTGATGTTGAAACTGGGGTAATTTCATGAAACAGACGTACTGACAACACTGTGCATCAGCTGGTAGACCATACACACATTACCGGAGTGTTACAGAAGTTTCCAGTACACTTGATATTATTGTTAATACGACGATTGGTATACAACTCCAGGGGATTAAAAACCAAAGGAGGAGGAGAGTGTGAGTCCTAGAATCAGCCACTGCAGCAGGAGACACCCAAAGGACTTGACAAAATGCCTCGACGTGGAGCGGCCGCCCCCCGTGCCCCTCGGTTAGTAGTTGCATCAGTAGTACCCAATTCTGTTTGTGTATTCAACTCGTGTAAAATTATAATAGTTTCTGGAGGAATTCTAAAAGGGACATTGTGATGTAGTAAGAACAAATTGGGGTATTGTTATGGAATAACTGGGTTTTTAGCTAAGTTAGGCTTGAGCAATATTACCACATTAGGCTAGATCCTGGAAATTTGCCACAGTTACTTTATGATGGTTTACACTGGTTATACCCGGTAGTTTGCCCAGGTTAGGTCCCGGTAGTCTGCTGTGGTCTAGGTTAGGTCAGGTAATGTCAGGTCAGACTAGTTTCCAATTTATGTTTGTAAACGGGGCATATCTCGAAAAGAGGCATTTCTGAGAGAAACACCATAGATGAAAAGTGTGTTAGAATGGTCCAAAATAGTGGGTAATGATACTAATATATACAATATAGTGAACCCAGGTTTTCTGTAAATTTACCAAAATTGGATATAAACGAGTCCTTCACAATATTGTAACCAAACGATACCTTTATGGAAGGAGCTTGTTTCTTGGCATGGTCAGGAGGAATCAGAAGCCTCCAATTTTCATACATGATCACAGGGTCTGTAATTAAGAGAGCTCAGACTATTAATTTGGTATGGTCAGTAGTTGCATCAGTATTTCTCTGTGTATATAATATTTTCTGGAGAATTTCTTTTAGAGAGCTCAAACTACTATTTTGGTACCGGGTATGCTTTTTGAAGATTTTTTTCATATTGGTGTTTAAAATGGCATCATATATCAATAGTACGGCATTAAGAAAGGAAGAATATGATCATTTAATCATGTCACCTGACATACCAATGTAACTAAACCTGCTGGACCATGGCTGCATTTTGTGCTTTACTGACCACACTTACTACCACTTTACTAACCACACATACACCCAAAAGACAGTTAGAGAGCATAGTTAAAGGAGGATACAAGAGTTAGGTTCAGTAGAGCAAGTCATTATTAGTTACTGTGTGTAACAAAACTAATTTAAGTAATGATATGAAAAGGGAATGAATTTGACTAAAACCTTTGTTACTAATATTTCTCTTTTCTGGGTGGAGCTCATGTAACAAATTATCTTTTATAGTCCTTTACTTTTCCTAAGAAGACATTTGGAGTATTATTATATTATATGATTTAACGTAATACCGTACCGGTACTGTATTTTAATATGTGCATACCAACTTACAGTATGTAACTACACTTCGGGTTAAGGATGTCACTAAGCCTAACTTACAGTACTTGGATGGTACATTATACCAAGCTCATAAACGGGAGAACTGTCATTTATTATTCATTTAGAGGGGGAAAAAGGTTAATATCAAGGGAGTAAAGTTGAATATACTGTAATATAAAGTACAATACTCTAGTCCTAAGTTTTATCATTGCAACAGATGTGTGGAAAAGTTATTTAGCTGTGAACAAGACCCATTTTACTTAATATTAATTATGCATTTGCAGGCGTGCGGCTCCCCCTCCCCCACCTCCTCGTGCTGCTCCTCCACCCCCTCCAGTTGCTGCACCACCACCAGCTGCTGGAGCTGCAGCTCCCAAACAGCCAGGTCTCTTTGCACAGATGGCAGCAACAGCAGGTGGTGTGGCAGTCGGTTCAGCTGTGGTAAGTGTGGTTTATGGGGGTTTGGTGGTTCAAGGTGTTAAGTTTGTAAAGAGTGTTTGAGTTTAACAATTTTGTGAAACTTGTATACTGTAGTATAATATATTAAATGTGCTTTTCACCTTCACAATTCATTTATATATGTTTCTTTTTATGTAGCTTATTACATACCTTGACAATTGTAAATAGTCTTCTAATGTTCATTTATTTTTATTAACTTTTTGTAATATTGCCCTTTAACCTTTCATACTCATTCCCCAGGGTCATGTAGTGGGTCATGCACTGACCAGTGGAGGTGGCAGCTCTGATCAGCCTCAACAAGCAGCTCCTGCACCAGCCCCAGCCCAGCCTCAGGGCTACCCACAGTACCAGGGATATGGTCAGCCTTACCAGGTTAGTCTATGGAAATTCACCATAATGTATGCTGAGATAACTATCTTGTATCAGTTATTTAGCAAGTAAATTTTATAGTAATGACTTTATGGCACTTATTTCCATATGCAAAGTTACTCTTATTTCTCCAACAATTTGTCCTTTAGTCTTAGCATTGTGTTAAATGAAAATATGCCTGGCTGATGATGCAGTTGTCATTAGATTATAAATGTTTTTTTTGTAAGTAATGGTAGTCTCATCTGGATGTTGAATGGATTCTGCAAAGATGATGTAAGTAACATGGCAGTGAAAAAATATACAGGCCTAACACTCGGCTTCACATAATTTTTTTTCCTTCCTTGGTTATAATGGTATGTCTGCACCCCTACAGCCATCAGGTCCATCAGAGCCACAAGGACCATGTGCATGGGAAGTCAAACAGTTCCTGCAATGTGCGCAGACCCAGTCTGATGTTTCTGTGTGCGAGGGCTTCAATGAGGCCCTCCGTCAGTGCAAGGCCCAGCAAAGTCGTAAGTACAATACAGCGCTGGGGTGTGGCTATAGCAATACAGTGTTAAACTTTTTTTTAGTGCAATTTTCTCCTCATCCTCTATTAAATACTATACCATCATTTCTGTATAAGTAGTGAACCGGAGGCTCTCTTTTTGCTGTGTGGACTGCCAGCACACGGAGGTGCATTATCCCTTTGCATGCAGCAATCTAAACTCCCTCCCCCTTTATGGCCCATCAGGACTTGTCTCATGGAAGGTGCAGCCCCACTTGTTGCTCCTGTGGTAACGTGGACTTGGGGCCCACAGCACTGGCTGTGGGATCAAAGACTTGACTCCCTGGTCCAGTAAGCTCTGACCCCATTTTCCTGAGGTTTGCTTTGGTAGCCCAGGCATATAGGGCCAGCCCCTCCTTTATATTTTCACTGCGACCAGAGCGTACCAGGGGTCTATGGGGTAGGCCATTCTGTCCCAGGAGAACAACTACTATTTGTCATGAAAATGAGATATAGATATGAATGAAGCAAAGAACTTTGCATGATAGATTTGCCAGCTCCTTTAACCCAGAGCAAATTAAATGACTGGAGGTTTTGTGTAGCCTACATGCAAGGGGAAGCTAAAAAAATTCTGTGGTAGAATGTGAAGGTTACCCATATCACTGATTATATTGTCTCTGTCCCTCTATATTTTCCTTATTTTTTTCTTTGTCCTGCTCATATTGTACAGCTATTATTGGTAATAATCATACTGTATATTGTCTGTTTTTTCATGCATAGGAATTTTTGTATTATTTTGCTAACATAAACCATTTTCTCATGTTTCAGAAATGATCGCATAGAAAAATTATTCACCTATTCTGGGATGGATGTCTTCTAGTACTTGTGAGTGAGTGGTCCTCGTATGGTCCCTTGCCAGCCATTGATAGCAGAAGAAATGCTGTAACTATATAGGCTACAGTAAGACCTCAAGTTCATTTTATGTCTAGGGCCAATTGGCTAATCTTATATTTATTTGTTAAGTTTCGGTAATATTCCCTGTACAGATAATTAATTGACCATTTCAATTTCCAATAAAATATTTTACATACAGTTTCGTTATTAATCTTGAATTGAAGTTAAGAATCTATAAATGGTGCACACAAACCTGAACCAGAATACTGAATACTATGGTCCTGGTCACCCATGTCCAGCATAGCAGTCACATAAACAACCAGTCCAGAAATATTGTTACTTCCATATTATAGGTATGTGGCATTTAACACACTAAGCTTAAAGTTACTGGCGTATCAAAACCAGGCCAGTTAGACAGGTTTCCATTGCTAGAGAGCATTAAGATATCCTGTATGTCATTTCCACACTCAAAAGTTGTAAAAATTATTTCAAAGCTGTGAGGTACTGAAGGGGCAGATTATTCTTAACCTTATTGTTATAACAGTATTGGAGGTGAATCAGACGAAGAGTGTATTATGCAAGTTTAATAAATGAATCCATATACTATATTATGAACATGCATCATGCTTGGACATATGTATCAGAGGCAGACTACAAAACTGGTTAGAACTGCTTCGAGTCCTCTGTGGATGTCAAAATAACTACTGTATATTATTAGTGTATATTAGAAGCTATTGCATTGTAAAGACCAAAACATAAGGTACTGTATATGATTGTATTTGTTTTAAGGGGGGTAAGAGATCAGCAAAATAGTGATTTGATTTCTTTAAACTGTACCTTACAGTGAACCACCTAAATAGAGGTACAGAAATCTGTTCCTTGCCACAATTTGAGGAATCCTAGCCACTAAATACTACTCTCCTGTGCCCTAAAACAATGACAACATCCACAATCAAACCACACTGATACAAACCATCTTGCTTAATGTTTCAATACATAAATAGTAAAACATCCTGTAACACAGTACAGAAAATATTCACCAATTGCCAGTCAGTGCCAGCATCCCAAATGAACATGGATGAAACAAGGCATCACTATTGAAAGTGATTAACATACCCGGTATTTTATAAATCAGGAGGTTAAGCTAAAGGGAAAGGTGGTGTGTTGTGGTAGCTTTAGCTTCCCCCAACATATAGGTTTTAGAAGTTGTACAGTATAGATCTTTTTAAGTTTTAAACCTCTTAACACCAATTGTGAACCCTTTTGACAATGCTGATGGCCCGTGTCCCTCCAGGAGTGAGCACTGCATTGGCCTTGCCAACCATCAGCAGAGGAGAGGACAGCTATGGCTGCGGGGAGGGAGGTGGGCGTATGAGAGTGGTAACTGTGAATGGGATGGTGGATGGTACAAAGAGGCGAGACAGTTGATTGCTTTACGAATGGAATAGTGGATGAGATGAGTGTGACTGAAACCCATGTGAAAGGATGGGGAGTGGAGGAGTGTGAGGCTGGAGGTGTAATATGGACAAGAATGGATGAGAAGTGTAAAGGAAGAGGGAGGGAGGGGTGTGCAGTGCTGGTATCACCAAGGGTGTGGAAGGGAGTAAATGGTCATGGATGGTGTGGGAAAATAGTATGGATGACAGAAAAGATGGGATTAGTGAAGTATGCATGGGTGTGTGTATATGCACCAGTGAATGAGAAGAGCTAGACAGGGAGAAAGAGGATGAGAGATTTCTGGGAGGAGCTGAATGGATGTTTGAGAGTGGGAGGAGGATTACAATGATGGGTGACATGAATGGGATAGTAGGAAATGAGAGAGTAGGAAGCACTGTTGGTAATATGTGCTGAGAGGGGTGTTGTTCTTGGCCAACACCTTTGAGCACAAGATGATACACCGGTATACATGGAGAAGGATATGATAAAAGAGTTTAATAGATTATGTAGCTGTGGATGAAAGATTACAGAAGGATGTGATGGATGCTAAAGTGGTGAGAGGAATGGTTTAATGCTCTGATCATTTTGCAGAATTGGTAAGGATCATAGTCAGGATTAAGTGGTAGTACAGTAGGAAAAATTAAGGGGGGAACAAGGAAGGTGGAAAGTGGAAGATTGAATGATACTGAGTATAGAGAAGAATATAAAAGGAAGGTAGGTGAGGTGCTGGAGGAAGCAAGGCTAGGTATAGTGATTGATGTACCAGTATATGTAATGTTTAAGATACTAGTGATGAGGACAGCAGCAGAGGTAGTGGGATTCAAGACACAGAGCGAGGGGCAAAATAGGGTTTGACCAAGGACGGAGGGAGTGTTGGAACAGGGAAAACTGGAGACACTTCTGCCGTGGCCACAACCTAGGGGGGAGTTCCCGGAGGGAATGAGGCGTCGGAGCTATAGATAGATAGATATTCAATTTTATAATGAACTTTGTTCACCTCACCAATAAATTAATCTAGATTAATTTGAGACATTCTAGTCTGTGAAGTTTGTAGCTGCATGTGTTCATATCCACACCATACATCATTCCTCCACCTACACACCGGAACAAGACACATACTCAATACCAAATGTCATATGGAATAATATGAAATGCTTTAATTTCATGGTCAATTAATTAAATACAGCATTAAAACATACAGTCCCAAGTGCATGGAGGAGAGACAGTTTGTGATCTCTGCCTGTAAACATTGATATTTTTTAGTGTCTAGTGCTTCCTGCTCACCAGTTTATTGAAAACTGTGATTAGTGTGAATGAAGTAAAGCTTGGTGGTAAAAGATATTAAAAATTGTAACTGCATTGACTTTGAAATACCTACTGTAATACATACAGAATGTGTGTAACTACAGTATTAAGTGTTTCTCATCCACTAGTTCACAACTGTACCCTGAAACACTAATTAAATTAATTAATCTTTAGTGCTGATGCTTTACTTCCTTCTGGAAGCACTATATCAAAGGGCTGCCCTGGTAACAGCCATAAAGAGTGATATTACCACTTAATTAAGGGTCACACTCTCCCTGTGACTGAAAGGTTGAGTGCTGAATTTTTTTTAGTTCAATATGCCAAAAACTAGTAGGCCTACCGGGCCATGTAGATCATTTGATACTAAAGCAATACAAGGAAACATACATATACAGTATAAGGGAAGCTGGCACATGGAATAAAACAGGAATATTAAAGATGTGAGGATATGTATACTCATACAATGAGTAAGGCCAACAAGTTCACTTTGGGCTAATGTGAAACATTAGGGACTGGTAAAATAAATACAGTATGTCCAACACTGTATGTTACAATATGATGACAGGTATTCCAGATTCACAAAATATTTTGAATAATAACAATATTTTTATTTCCATTATAACCGAACAAATTATCAAATGTCTTCACTGACCCCAAGTATGTGATGATCAGTAAAACGGAAACTTGTACAGTATTATTAATACATTATATCAACAACTGTTAAAATCTTACAGTAGTGACTAGTACATGCAGATAGCCACTTTAAAGAACTAGCACAAGCATAACAGGTGTTCAAAGTTGACGAGATATTCAGTTATGCTACCTTACTCCTAGTTATTGCTACAGTTTGAGGCCAATTATTGGAAAGTGTGGCACATGGCGATAGCATTATTGCATAGAGTTTCAGGGTCCAAACATCAATGTGATCCCCTGCATAAATTTTCCATACACATGTACTGTTGTATTATGCCCACAGATGATGACTCATTATTTTACACTTTTATTTTTTTTAGGAAGGCAAGTTTTATACACTAAAAAAAAAAAAAAGTCCTGAAGACCAATACCATCCCCATGTAGGTTTTAAATAATTATACTGTACATACAGTATGTCATATTATGCAGGGATGAATGACTGATCAATATTTCACAATGTACCCTGCTATAGGAATAACTTCACAACAACAATCATGAATAACATCTATATCAGTATATCATTCAATAGCACAATACTTATACAACACTTGTAATTTCTTACATTGTATCTATCCCTGCTGATATATTTTGTGACTTTGATATATTCCAGATTTTATGACTTTCATTCAGGAGTTACTTTTACAGTGCTCAATTGAATGTGATTCTTTTCAATTAACATCACCACCCAAAATAATGACTTACTACCTAAATAACAAGACAAATCCTATATGCTTAACAAGTGCATCATCACCATTGATTTACAGTACATACTGTATATACATTTTTTGTTACGGATAATGTACCCGTACTTTATGATTTGGCCTATTTAATGATTAATTCAATCATTTTAACAAATTCCATTCTATTTTACATTATAACCTTGATTTAACCCAGAGAGTGACATGAACTTAACCCTCATATTCACACTTTAAACTTGATGGGAATTTGAGCTTGTAAAATCTATCCTATAACTAAAAGTTACCGGTAATATTATTCATATTTCCAATTTATTTCAATCACTACTTTACTCCACACCTCCCTCACTCACTTCACGAAACTCTAGTCCCACATCACACTTCCTCTCTCTAATTTCACTAATTCACTTTACCCCTCAAAAGTACGGGTCCCAACTTTTAGATTGCCTCCCCTGTACCAACCTGAATTAAATCAAGGTTATATCATACAGTCATAGACAAAATGTTCTATGTAATCTGCTATTCTATAGCTCTGATAGCAATGTCATCTAAAGCCGTAACTATGTATGGTACTGTACACTATACTGTATACTGAACCACTTGGTATTACTGCATAAATTTAGATGAAAGAGAGTAGTATTACTTCAATACCAATACTGTAGTACTTACTACAGCACTATTTTCTTACCCCTGAACTGTATTTTATCTATACTGTATATATACAGTTATTACTAGCTGAATACAGGGAGAGGGAAGGACAAGAGTTGTGTCTATGACTGTAGGCCTACATTTTATAACAGCATCTACCATAGTGCAATACAATCTGCCTAACTTTTAAGACAACACACATTTCAAGACACATACGCAGGATCACACACATACACCACAAACACACATCATCTCACACTGAACTCGCATGAGCATAACATAAACAGGGAATATAAGGTCCCATAACAATATACAGTACAGTACTGTATGGATAATTTGCACAATCAATTTGCAAGCCAAGAACCAACAGACTTGGACAGTACAGTACATTAATTCATGATTTAACAACATGCTCATTTGATCTGTCTTGGACATCAGTGTGTGGCTCTTCATCTAGTTCTGTTTTTTCAAGAATGCATTGTAAGTTCTAGTTGTGGAAAGAGTTCTTTACCACTCCTGAATTCTAAATTGATAATACAGTATTAATTTGTGAACCATTTGAGCTATGATCAATATTTGTGTTACTATAATTGGTTTTATTACAAAATATCCAAAGTATGCAGAACTGGTTTCCACAACTGAACTCATGACAGGACCACAATCACATTATGCTGTATGGGTAACCTCGTCTTCCAAGTAATTCTGAACAATACACTAATATATAATATGCCTCATAGAAATATAAGCTTCATACTGTAGTTGTGCATGAAGACAATAAACAGCATATCAGCAGAACATGCCCAAGCCATTCTACTATCTTCCCTTTAATATCACCAAAGCAAGAAACAGCCCATAGCTGATCAATAAAAATTCCATCATTAAAAGAAACAGGAACTTTTCACACATAATGTTTTATGAACTGTATTCTTTATTGCAATGCAGAGGACAAAAGCACCTTTTCTAAATATCTTTCAACAAGCAAATATTACAAATTTTTCCGAACACACATTCCATTATGGAACAAGAAACTGTGGTAATCACACCACACATGACAAAGGCACAAAGCTAAGAAATGCAGTAATTGCCAAGTACAGTCATGAACAAAAGTTGTGTACTGCCTGTTGACCTCTGATGTACAATACAGTAATTAAAAAGACTGAAGTTCTGGCAGTGCATGCAGTACCACTTACAAGTATAGTTCACTTCACTTTCATCACGGCTACTCTAAAGTGTCATGCCTTTCTCTGAAATGCAAACCTCAAAACCACAGTATGTCAGCTCTATTTACATTCAAGTAAATGTTTATATTTCTTAGGAAATGCTTAATAGGCTGCTCATAGCTCGTGGGTAGAATTCGGATGTCAGCAAGAAAGGGCTTATTATACAACACTGAATGACCCTCACTAGAGTGAAGCCAACTTTTTATGAATGAATATTGTACTTCAGTAAACTGTCCCTTCCAAAATACAAATCTGTGTACAGTAGTTGGAATGATTTACCAAATGATAGGAATTGAGGACACATTTGTCTATGACTGTACTTAAAATACTTAACAATATTTGTGGTGAAACTATTGATCACTAACAACTATCATCTCTAGTATTGTAATCTAGTCTTATACGAGTTCCTTTCTGCCATTACACTACAGTATATGGTAATCTATCTGCAGTACTATCTTACCATGAGAGGATATCAAAGTTGTGCCTTACACATACACAAGCACACAGGGAGATTCAAGCTACATAGCAAATAACAATTGATACTTAGCACTTATGCTGAGGAAATATATATGGTTTTCAGTTCAAATGATTAGAACACCAGGTTTAACACATAAACATTTGTCAACACAGAACAATAAACTTAGGTTTGAAGTGCTCAGGAGTCAAATTTGTGCAAGTATGTAAACATTCATACTGATTACTGAACTAATAGAATTTTTTGTGCTTTCATACGCACACCAATCCACTGTACTGCACTAAAAAATCACATAAGGATTCTAACTAGAATATCTAATGAGAACAACACTAAGTTTGCACCTTCAACAGACAACAATGTACTGATGTGTTAGCTTGAAAGACTGATGTTATTTCTATATATGATAGCATGAGAATTTCATCAGCTCAAATCTGAACTACAGTATAGATGAATAATGCTATATAGTTTTCATTTATTTTCTGTTCATGCAACTACAGTATTTCAATTAATTACTGTACATGCAAGTATATACTTATGTTAATATTATCATTATAACTATAAAAGTAAATCTATTGTTATGCTCCTGTACAATGTACCCTTGATTTAGCACTGATGGGTCAAAGCACTTGTACTACATGAAATTGTACAATGTAATAACAGGGTTTGGAGCATATAAGCCTCCATTCTTTCTTGCATCCCTATACAGTAATTCAAATCCTACTTGCATTAGGCAAAATTTTCTCCTGTTCACTTTTTCCATCACTCTCTTAAAAGAAGTACATGTATAGGATCCCATTCTAGACAAGAGTACCTTAAACTGATAAATCAAGGCTCATGAGTACAAACTAGATTATTAAGATTGACATTGTAACTTCATTAGGGTGAATGGATCAACCTCATTAAGTCTATTCAAGAATTCAATGCAGAATATAGTAGATGCATGCAGGATTGATGTCCATTAAGTGGGTACTATAAATATGTTGGCTTTGAAGTGAAAGACACTGATTTCGACAAACAGTGCCAAGAGAAATACCTGGGACTGTTGAGAGAAATCAACAGCCTTCATTTAACTGACAACTTTCCCAAAAAAGTCATACTCTATACTGTACTCCTAGACTGGGAGAACTACTGAGCAGCAGTTATCTTTACAACAGCATGAAATGCTAATGTTTCATCTATTACTAGGCAAGAGAAATGCTGCTATATTTATTATACTGTAATGTAACTACAATGTATATCCACTACCATACTCAAGCGTGTCATGAGTAATACACGAGTCACTTTGATTGGAATGGAGCAATAACATCCACAGTGAAACCCCGATGGAGAGCAACCGTCTTCACTACAGAATATATGACGGTGAAAAAAAAATCAACCTACATTTGTGTTCTCTTTACTTTGTGGTCCTGATTTAGTTATTGTACTCTGAGAATGTTGTGATCTGTGAGTTGTCATTACCAAACATTACACTCAGGACCCTGTGGTGTTACTTAAAATGCATGTTAATCAGATCTCCATAAAAGGCAGGTACAGTAGGTAACTTTGATTGAACTGGTACTGTTGGATGTATGATGTATCTATTCTTTTCTTCTATTGTAGGTGTAGTTTGATATAAATGAACACAACACCACTTTCATAATAAAACATCTAATCATCAAACCAACTATATTATCATGATCAGCCATCAGTTTCCTCTTTTAATTTTCTCTCTTCTCCAGTTTTCATGTGATACCCTCCCAAGACAAGACTAAAGAGCAGCATAGGACAGTTCTCACAGCTGCACTTGACATAGAGTAACATAAATATGTAGAATGTATAGATACATTGTGTAAAATAAACATAATTTGAAGAGGAGCCTTTGTGAATAATATTTTGCTTCTGCTTCCTTTAGTCTTCCTCAAATGGTGTAGTACTTCATCTAACAGGTAAGTCAGTGACCACTGACTCATGAAGCACCTTGACTCAACCCATACAGACTAATAACATACTCTCTGAATATGACTGGTCAGCATGGTAAAATTCTTCAACTTAGACAATATTCAGAATAGATATAACATAAAAATCTTTAAGCCTACTACTTCTCCACAACCTGCTTTTCATCACTCATTGTACAACAATACACTAGAATACCTGTATTAAGGGTAGACAGTCTCACTGTATACCCTCTGCTACCTTACATAATTACTTATTAGTAATGGTTAGACTTTCTTTATATGTTGGTATATAATTCCTATAAATAATGGCTTAATAATCTTTGGAAACTGCTACATACAGTATATCCTTATTATTAAATTCTTAATATTTTAAAATAACCTACATTTATCTTTGAATACAGTACTGTATCAAAATTTCTTTGTATTTCATCTTTGTTATGAGTAGGTATACAGTACTTTATTATCACTTTTGCATCAGATCTATTCAATATTTGGTTTCACTTTAGATTGAAATTTTTGACTAGAATTAATAACTAATATAATGCAGGGATTGTGCAACATCTCTCGCACATCTAAACATCATGATATACATTTACCAATCTACTGTACATAACAAATAAATTCTTTCTGTTCCCATGTGGTGGAAACAGATGTCGCGTTTATGTTTGTGCAGACAACATTAAGACACTGGGAAGGGAATATTTAGAATGTCAGCACAAAAACCAATTGGAATGTGATTATTAGATGTAATATTAAAGGGAATAATAAAATACAGATATGGGAATGTAAAATATATACAGTAATTTTAACTGCAACTAATTTCAAGAGAATGACAAAATTTAATGTGAATCAAGTCGAGCGTGAAATTGATTGCTAATGAAGTCCACAGTAACATGATTTGGACAGGTACATTCATAACATCAACAGAATTTTCTCTTCTTTTCCCCAACTGAAGAAAATGTAAAGGAAATATTACTGTATGTTTTTAAAGCTTTCATGGTTCATAGAAATTCCTGAACGGGTAAATGTTTAGTTAATGTTCCAATATTTTTGTTTTTGAATATCTTTTCCATTTCCACACTGCTCCCTCTTTTAAATATAGTACAGTACACACAAGTTTTATGGTATTTATATTTAATACTGCAACTGCACAAGACTACAGGAGCAATATCTTTCTAGTACAGTACCAATATCAACCTGCCTTACCTTAAATTTTTGTAGGAAAACAGATATCATGTCAGGATCAGTATTCTGTCAATCGTGTCATTACTGCAGACCTGAATTAGTGACACACAATTCAACTCCTCTTAGCAAGTCTCACCCATACCCCATCTTGAGCCTTGAGGAGACCACTGCGTTTCTCGATGGTGATGGGGACCTGAGTCTTCTTGCTGGGGATGAAGGCAAAATCTTGGAGGAGGTACACTATTGCTACTTTGGCCTCCATCAGAGCAAACCTCATACCTGATAGGTGAATAGAGGACATACGTGAGAACTGGCAAAAGCACAATACAGTACTTGGTATTAATGTTATGAGAGGAGAGTGGAAGAATGACTATCTGACTATTAAAAATAAACACTAAGAATTAAAGCAAGAAATATTACAGTAGTCTCCTCTTGCAATAAACCAGGGTCTATATTACTTGGTACAGAAAAACATGAAGTAAAAACATATACAAATAATTATTAACACTAAGAAATAAGACCAACACAATACATGTACAATCAATGAAAATTACCAACTACTCACTCTACACTTGGTAAATGCAAAGAAAAGAAAAATATAACATAAATAATGGAGAGCCACTGGCTACACAATTCACAGAAAAATACCTTAAACAATTACAGTAAGAGGTAGCACCATAGCACTGGCCAATAACAATGAGCAATAACAAAGTACTGTAATAATAATCATAAAAGTTACATAATATTAATAAACATTACCAGTACTCTAATAATAATAATAATGATGAGATATGACAGAGTCAAACACTTAACTTTAATTGCTTACCACTATTCTGTAGTGACTTAAATAACTTAAAATTATTTGGATGAGTTTACACACTGAACACTAGCAAAGGAGATTACACAATAATACTTGACTCTATGTAGTAGGTACAATAGGGAAGTATTCCTAGCCACCCTCTCTGGACCCAGCCACACACAACTTTTCACTCCAAGTTCCTTCAAGCCTATACCATGTTACGGCATCTCTCGCCACTGGTAGCCTACCCTCCCATTTCCCTCTGGTCCAATGGTGTGGATGGGACAAACCCAAAACTCACGCATTCACTTCTCGTGAGATCCCAAACAGGGTCTCAAACCAGACATGGGAAATTTCACTAGGCTACACTTGCACCACAAACAATACGAAACAAGACAAAAGCAAAACGGTCTCACATAACAGTATTGGCACACAGTATTGTTATTACAATGATACATGAAAGGGTTAAAATATTCTCCAAATATTTATGCACATAGCTAACATGGCCCCAAACCTTTACAACAACTCACCAATACAGTTGCGAGGTCCACTGCCAAAGGGGAGATACACCATCTGTGAACGGCTAGATTTGTTTTCTGGGGAGAAGCGTTCAGGATCAAACTTGTTGGGCTCAGGGTAGTGGTTTGGGTCACGGTGGATGCTGTGGAGAAGTGAAGTCACACCCAAGTTGCATAGATACAAAGGCCACATAAAAATCTTGGTTTTATTGCTGTACACATTTGGACCCAATACTACAATAGTGTAGTCATGATGCAATTTTGTTCTCCCATGGCCAAAATTCCCACAGTTACGGAAGGGTCGACTAGAAACTAGTTCAGTGACGTGTCAAAATAATTCTGGATCATGATTGCATATATACTCACTAAGCAATAATAGGTAATTCTCGCAATGTTAAAAGGCTATATAAAACATAGTCTAAACAGAGCATTCAGGAAGATAGCCTACCTATAGATGGGTATGGTGACCTTCATTCCCTTGCGCAGTGTGAGGTCAGTTCCGGGGAGAGTGAAGGGTTTTGTGACAGTGCGGTCCACACGAGGCGCTGGTGGATACAGTCGCAATGTCTCTGGGAAACACAACACACATTTTCAACAATCTACCTCTCCTGAATATGACACAGTCACAATTCAAAATATTTGTAGTCAGCTTCAAACTGTCAGGAAGAGCTGTGAATAAGTTCTAGCAATAATGACAGGAACTGCTAGAATATTTGATGTACTGTACCCAGTTCATTACTGTGTCTGATAAATTACAACTTCAATAAGTCTGGTAAACAAAAGGAAAATAACAAGAGGGAAAAAGAAAGATAGCAAAGAATTTTACCTGCAAACACCATATCAAGGTAAGTCATCTCAGTGAGGGCCTCGTATGTGATCTCTCCCTCGTGTGCAGCCAAGACCCGCTCCACCTCATCCATGCACCTCTGCTGGACTCCTGGGTGGAGGGCTAGGCAGTATGACACGAAGCTGAGGGTGGTGGCAGTCGTGTCGTATCCAGCAATGTAGAATAACACACACTGGGCCGTAATCACCAGCTCCGTCAACACTGATAGGGATATAAGCAACGGTTCGTTGTCCTGACATACTGTAGCCTTTTTCTAGGTTCTTGAATCAGAACTGACTGAGAGCTTACCTATAAACCCTGCATTACTGTAATATGAGCTTTAAGCTGGACAACCAAATGTGTTACCCACTGCACCAAAGGACAACCTCTTATCAATGCATTGCATCAAGTACAGTATGTTAGAAATTTCATAAGAGGTATCATTAAATACTTTATAGTACATCCATTTTATGCCACCTTAGGGGCTGATCATGTCTGTATGAATACCTTGCTCAGAGACTTTCTTGGAGGGTGAGGCATCAGGAGTCTTATTGTTATTGGTGGCCTCCTGCTGCTGTGCGTCTAACAGAAGCTGCAAAAAGTCACTCCGACGTAACTTGTTTTCAATCCGGTACCTCATGGTGTCAGCCACAACCTGCCATACACAGCAATGCAAATATAACTCCAAAACTATTTATAACACTTTTTATGTTCACAGAAACAAAACTTGCAGACTATATTTTTCCTTGTTTGTTTAATATTGAACAAGAAATATAGAAAACCTTACAAATTCTCACCAACCTCAAAGGATGGTTAAGGATTATGAAATAAAAAAGTGATTAAAATTTTCAAATTACAATACATCTGTTGCAGTACAATGTATCTGCCTCAACTATACTTCAGTGAACATCAAGTTACCATACAGAACAGTTCCTTGATAAGTCCCTATCAATGTAGGAGAGAAAGCAACTGTACAATTACCGAGTTAAGAAACTGGCAGATCTTAATACTTGTAGCTTAATGGGACTGAGAATGAAACACTGGAGCTCTTGAGTGTAACTAAGAAGTAATCAAGTACACTACCAATGTGTTTTGAAAACAGAACCAACATACTGTACCTTTGAGAAGAATTGTATGGGTGTGCGGTTGATGACATTGAGGTGGAGTTTTTTGGCAATATGAGGCCAGAGGAACTGCAGAAACATGAATGGTCTCTTCCATTTGGGCATCGGTGAAAAGAATTGTGCAGCTGCTGCTGAGAACTCATTCTGCAAGGCAAAGTACAAACAGTACATATTATTCACATTAGTTTTTGCGCTTAAAAACCAAGAGTTAAGCTAGAGTTATTGCCTTTGCATTACTCTACAGAGTGAGAGTGTCAAATGAGACTGGATATGATATAATTTTGGGAAGTGAGAGGATCACGGAAGCAAATGAGTTCAAATATTTGGGAACAGCTCTACAGCTCCACATATCACACTTAACATCTCCACCAACTTAAAGTTCTCACCTGAGTGTTGTTGAGGGAGTCACTGCTGACCCCAAAGGCAATGCTGGCAATGGTATCCATAGTGAACATTCCATACACCTCCTTCATTTCAAATGATGATCTGGGAACAAATGCAGGAGCACTTCATTACAGAACTGTGTTACTGTACTTCTAAACAAGGATTCAAGAACCCCAGCCTTCTCACACCACATATTTTCCTCTCAATTTCTGGCTGAAATCCATGAATATTATATCTACATAATGAAGTCCACCCTTTCTCCACTCACCTCTTGTCCAATTCTTGTTCAAAATATGTGGATAAATTGCGAGCACAGTCCTTCACCAATTGGAGAGTCTGTTTGATCTTGCCAGAGCTGAAGGTTGGGGTCATGACAGATCGCACTGCCTTCCACATTCCTCCCTTTAGCCCAAGGAGCATGTGGTCCATCACTGGCTCATTGAATGTTACAAAGCTTTTCAAGAAAGGTGGTTGTGGGATAGTGAAGTGTTATTAGTAGTGGGAAAAAGAGGATATAATGGTGAAGTATATAATAATTGTATGTTCAAATATTACATGATGTTCCATACATTATAGAGTACTGTATATTTAACAGCATGACAAAAACTAGATGTCATTCCTCAGTACTCACCTGCGGTCTGTGAAATGGTCGAAGTCTTTCACCATAACATGCTTGAGAAGTTCCGGGTGTCCAACCATGAGGCAGGGATTCATGAATTCATAGTACCCACAGTACATCTTCCCACCATGGTTCTCATACATCACTTGGTCATACTCAGACATGGACTGTGTTGCCCGCAATCGGGGATACATGTTGCCAATAAACCAAAAGGGTTTGGGTCCCCGTACACCGCGAGACTCCCAGTAGCTGTATGTCTTTCTCATGTACAGTGCGACGAGAGTGAGAGCTGCGGCCAGGAAGACCACAACAGGGAACACACATACACAGGATAAAGCTTGAGCAATCATGATGGATGTGGAGATAAATACAATTCTCCAACAAATAATATTATCACAAGACAATTACCTTTCCGTAATTCCAAAACTTCAAGAAAAATTCTGGCTACTACACACAATGGACTGTACTTTGTTCTTCCAACTTTTACCCAACTATTCAGTCAGGTTTACCTACTGTACAACAGCCCAAACAAATATGGATTATTACTGAGTAAACAACCTCAACCAATTCTCTCTAAGTTTTCAAATACCACACAACAGACTATTGCCAATAATATACTGCACCAGCTTCATACAATTTCTATTGCATACAATCAATGTACAAACCACAAATTCAGCTCAACAACATCACAGCAACATATAGCACTTCATCAAAAACTCTCAACAATATTTTTTAAATGATCCTACAACTACAAGAGATTCAAGCTCACTATGCAACCAGATTTTATACAACACTTCAGTGGGAGAAACTCCAACACACACCTAAACAAGAGTGAGTATTATCTGGTACCAAGGAAGATGAATTATTTGATTAAGCATATAGTATGAACAACATTAAAAAGTTCCTCTCATGAACAATTCATGCTAAATCAAGTTAAGTGCAAGTTAGATTAGAATCTGATATAAGATGGTAAATTCAAGTGAGACCTATAGCAACTGGATGAAGTATTCAACAAGATTAAAGTCAAAGATTTTCTCAACAATCATTTCCATCAAAATAATATTATTTATTATAGTGAATGCAGTCATAACAACTTGACGAGGCTTCAGCCAAGGTGGAGTCACTCAGACTCCATAGACGATGGTGATAAAAATTACAAAATAATGTTAGTATCATGAACTGATTTTAACAACATTCATTGAGGCCTCAGCTACAGATATCAGCGACACCAGTGGAAGCCGCAACAGAAGTGCACATCAATCATTTATTTACAATCGACGAGAATGAGGGCACTGAGTTACTGTGTTCTCTAGGCACGATTCATCTTGATTAGATAGAGACTTTAGAAATGGTGGTAAAGGTAAGATGTAATTAAGGCAGAGCAGCAGATCAGAGTAAGGTGGCGTTGTGAGTGTATCGGCTCATGCCGGGCAGACTTGGAATCTGCCAGCCTCAGTGGGTTTGGGTGGTGTGTGTCCACTGTCGGAGGGGGAATTCAGTGCCTTGGCTAAGCTTGGCAGGTGGAAGGTGCATAGTACCACACTGAAAATAGAAAACATGGGTGATATCAATTATACCACTCTTGCACAATACTGTACCTTTAATTAACAGTCTTAAATATTCCTATATCACCATAGGGGACTGTACTTACATTGTGGCCTCATTAGCCTTTTAAACATTGACATAAGGTATCAATCTAACTTAGTTTCACCTGATTTAACTGTAACAAGACTTGCTGATATCATCACCAGTTCCAAATTTGACACTGGACATAGGCTTCATCAAGCCTGTTACTGTAGCCCAGGTCAACTGCCACTCACGACTTCTGAACTGGTACCCAGTCACAGAGGGAAGGAAATGAGGGTAATTCCTAAATACTGCAGCTGTTATGGTACCAGAGAGGGTGTTTTACAACGTTCGGTGGCCTTATAGTTAGTGCCTGAAACTCAAATCGGAAGAGTAAATATTCTCAGGAATCCTACTAATTCCTGAGAGGAATCGATCCCCGACCTACAGGTTATGAGTCCAGAACACTAACTACTCAGCCACCTCTCCTAGTCTACAAACACTAAAATATTCTCACCTTTTACAACTTCCTCATTTAAGTTTCTACAATGGGTAGCAGTGAACTTTTTTACCAATTTACACAAAACATGCTAGACACACTGCTCCGAGAAACCACTAAATGTAGGTTGTGGTAGTGTGTGTAGCAGCAATACTCTTCATCCCACATAGCAAGACAATAAGGCCAGGGAAGTAGCCTACTACTGGTTATATCATACAGTCCTCAACAGTGATGCATTCACCAATATCCACATACAGTATATTCTATTTTTCAGTAATTTGTTTAAAGCAATCTACATCATCTAAATTCAGCAAAAACAAGCAAAAGAGTGAAACTATACACCATAAAGCCATGACTTTCCTTATCAATCCAATTAAGCCATGTTTGTGATGCAAAATATTATTATGGTTATGTATTGCTCAATAGTAAATTTAAACCCATAATCAATCATATGCCAAACACATAAACAAAACAAAGCTCTCAGAAGTTTGGAACATATTTCAAGGGGTATAAGGATCTATTACTACCGAGAACTCTGGTCTGCGACTGTATTCACACCCACGACTGTATTTATGAACATTCATGGTGTATACAATGGCTGTTTTTTGTCTTTGGAGCCGTCATACCAGTACTACACCATGAATGTTCGGTATTTATTGAAAGAATGGCAGTTTTTTAGCAGTGTTGCCAGATCCAAATTGATCTCAGTAATTTGCCCCAGTCATTTCCTGTACTTTACCATGGTTATTTCCCAGTAGTTTGGCCAGGTTAGGTCCCGGTAGTTTGCCCAGGTTAGGTCCCGGTAGTTTGCTGTGGTCTAGGTTTGGTTAGGTAAGGTCAGGCTAATTTCAAAATGCGCCATTTGAATACGCCATATCTTAGAAATAGGACATTTGTAGAGGAAATGCCATAGAAGAAAATAGGGTAAATTTTTATAAGTTGCCACAACCGGGGCAAACTACCGGGACCTAACCAGCATACTTCAGCCTAAACCACAGCATCGAGATGTTACAGAATTAAAAAGACCTTACCTGACCTTACCTAACCTACCTAGAAGGGGCCATACTTCGTGACCTAACCTTGACATACTTCGTGACCTAACCTTGTTATCCGCCATTTGCAGAAGAAATGGTATACAGAAAAGTGGTTTGTAATACTGAAACATAAACACTGGTAACAGTAAAATTTTCGAAATTGAGTTGTGGCAACTTGTAAAAATATTCCGAAAATAGTCTTAAAATGGTCTACATAAGTGGGTAATGAATGTAGAAAAACCGTACGCGATAACGTTAATGCCTTCAAATATTTACTTAACTCATCTTTCAATTTATCTCACCGAAACACACATGCTCTAACAATCCACCACATATTCTATACCTGGGATTATGGAGAAGTCAAATAATAATTACCCTAAATACACCAAGGCACAATACATCACCCCGCTTTGTCCTGGGAATTGACAATATCCTGTTATTAGGGAAGGAAGTTGCCTGCTATTGTCCTTATTTATTATTATTCATTCAGTAGTGGCATGCTGTAGCTCTATTGTGAATGAAACTGACCGGCAAGAGGGAAGAGACACATATAAGTGGTGAGACAGACAAGTGGTGAGACATAACAGGCTGTGATGAGGGAATGATTAAGTAGTAGTAGTAGGAGGAGCACCAAGAGATCAGCCGGCCATTGTTGTTGTTGTTGTTGTGAAGGAAGCTAAGCAAGTGGGACAATCTTAATTCACAAGACTTCATCAGTTTTTTCTCTGCATACTTTAATTATATTTCTATTGTGCATTTTAAAACTTTTTCATAGAATTACTTGCACAGACTATATGATATTTAAATGTATTAGCTATTTCACAAAACATTAATCAATGCAACAGGATAAGACTGTCATATACTTGACAGCTGTCAAAGTCGCAAATACTGTATTATAGACGTCATCTGGTCGTCAATCGGATATGGAAGTTCGCCGCCGCCGCTGTCACCCCCGCCGTCGTCACCGCCGCCGCTAATTATTATTATTATTTTTAATTAATAATTTTTATTTTTTATTTTTTTAATAATAATTTTGGTAAATTTACAGTAAACCTGGGTTCAGTAAAACGTATATATTAGTATGTTTTACCACTAATTAGGACCATTCTAAGACTATTTTCTTCAATGGCGTTTCTCTCGGAAATGCCCCATTTTCGAGATATGCCCAGTTTTCATACCCCATACAAACTTGGGGGAGAGCCTGGGAATCCTGGGTTTTGGGTGGGAGAAAACACGCTGTACACTATGGCGTACAAACTTTCTATTGTTTCTGCCCAATCCGTATCTGGACGACGAGAACACAGATTCTACGTATTTGGTCAGTTCTCGTCACTGAAACCAAGCGCTCCCAAGACGGTCTTGGTACCCCAATCCTCCGCTTGGACGACCAGATGACGTCTTATGTAGAGGCGTAGACCTTTATAGACTATCATTCATGCCTGCACAAACTAAATGACTGTGCAATAATTTAAATTTGCCATACACTAGCAAGAAGACTGAGCATCACTACACATTATCATGCATCACTGTACAAGCGTGTGATTGAAAAAAGCTTGTTGGATATGGTTCAGTCATTTGCGCAAACCATCAATCACACCCACACACCACGGTTATGACTGCACAACCACCCAGTTTGAACAGGGATGATTGATATAGTCTGTGCCTCTGTGGAGGCCTTAAATCAAAGGCCTCCACGGACTATCAACCATGCCTCCTCCCTTTTTCACTCCCCAATACACGACACCAATAGATTCAGCTTATTAGACAGTGACTAGACACCACCACCTACCTTCACCATTACTCCCTGCCTAACGGGAACCGCCTTGTCGTGGTGGCAGGTGGGGGGCTTGTGTGTCTCTGAGACCTGGGCGAGCAGCGAGCTAGACTAGAGGGGTTTCCGGTCCCTGCTCTGCCCCGATTACGGGGAGAGAGGGCTTCCCATGCTAGGAAGGTCGCTAGTGAGAGACCACAGCTGAGTACCAGACTAAATGGTTCCCATATTTCAGTTCAACTGTCCGTCTGTCCCTCTTTTCTTTTTATTTCCTTCCTTCTTGCTGCCACATCTCTCTATCACCTTTTTCTGGCGCTATAGGACCTCAATGTTGTGGCGCCTAATAATATCCATTAATCTTAAATTAATTTAACTCCGCATCATCCACTCCTCCTCTCCCAATCCATTCTACACCTAACCCATTGCACTCATTCTCCATAACACCAACAATACCATCCGCAATAGATCATCCATCCTCACACCCCATTCTACCACCAACACCACACACCAACACCCATAAAAAAACTGTCTTCCCTCCGTACCCTAATTAATTAATTTCCGTAGCATCATCAACAAAAGAGCCGCCTTTCACCAAACCCTCCAGACATATGACCCCGACATTATTATAGGGACAGAGACCTGTAGGGCACTTGAATAAGTTGAATTTGGCCGCCACGGCCATCAGCGCCGATGGTGGTGGGCTTCAGGAACTATCTACAGTTTCAGTATAGACATTGTAAGTTCCGATTGGCTGTTATTGATATTAGATCCTAAGAGTATGATTTGTGTATGCGTCGATATAGTGTGACAAATTGTTATTTTCAACGCGATATTGATTTGATATCATAATTTGATACTTTCTACCGGATTTAGTTCTATTTTTACTTCATATTACAGCCTACATGATAAATGACGATAGTATTTGAAAAAATGTTTGTCCACGTCAGATTCTCCCTTACCATCTATAAAAATATGTAGTCACATGAAGACTCTTGTTAGCAAAACTGTAATTGGTTTATATATTTAAAAGACAGGTTTAAATATGTTAACTCATATAATTGTACAATATAAATAATATGATTATAGAAAAATATATATAAATTAAACTTCTTTGATGTACCAAAATAATTGGTTAGGTTTCTAATTTGACCTCTAAGACTGGACTGCTACCCCATCGACCCAGTGTTGCCAAATATAGAAAATGTTCTCTAGATATGAAAAATTATAGGTACTAATGGGGAAATTATATAAAGATTGTTCATGAGTAAATATAGAAATTTATACTAACGTTAGACGAAATATCAAGAAGATGGTAAATCTATACTAATATTTGTATGTATCTATTTTTATGTGTACGTGTGTGGCTATGTTTGTTATTGTATAGGGCAGTGCGACAAGGGTAAACAGGGATATTATTGAGGTAAAAAAGGGAAATTCTGACGTTAAATCTGGGGAAATGTTGTGAAGTAGACGTGGCAACACTGCATTGGCCGCAACCACAGGGGAAAGTCAAGCCAAGATGACAGCCAGCAGATTGTTTACATTATCCTATATAGTATTGGCACTGGCCAGCCTTACACAGGGCCTATACTTCCACATTGGCGAAACAGAGAGAAAATGTTTCATCGAGGAGATTCCAGACGAGACTATGGTGACGGGTGAGTAGAGGGAAATATATAATGTAACTTAGATATAATGACAATGTTAGGTACCGTATCCAGGTAACAAATATTATTAAAAGTTGGTGTGTTTTTCGTTAATGTTACTACCTTATGTTGATAGTAGTTAAGTTAATAGTATCATATATGGTTTATAGGCATTAACATTTATTGTTGATGAGGTCTTTTTGTTTACTGTAGTTTGTTACTTTATTGCAGTATTATTGTACACCGGCTCTAGTTATCGAGACCATTCACACAATTATAATAAGGTTTTATGATGAATTAAACAAGTCCAAGTAGTTTATTTTAATATATTAACGCTAGAAAACAAAGGGTTAAACATTAGTCAAAGTTTGAAGGAGTACCATTAAGTTAGGTTCTATATTATGGGATTGAACATAACTAATATTTGTAATGGATTTATTAGGAAACATAAACCTGGATATATCTGCATAAGAGGTCCACGTGGCAAACATTTACAATTTGTGTATATTTCACAAGGGAACAATGTAATATGTTGATGTGTAACAATGAATTTAAGAGGAGATTGCACTTTTTTGACACCTGTACGATAGTTGGTAAATGCAAAAGACAGGCATTTTTTGGAATATTTTTACAAGTTGCCACAACTCCATTTCGAAAAATTTACTGTTACCAGTGTTTATATTTAACTATTACAAACAACTTTTCTATATACCATTTCTTCTGCAAATGCTGCATAACAGTAGTTACCTCTTATAGTTAGGTCCCAGTAGTGTGTCCCAGTCCAGATTAGGTTAGGTCAGGTCAGGTGAGGTCTGACTAATTTCTACTGTTTTTTTTTTCCTGCTTAGGTCCTGGTAGTCTGCCCAGGTTAGGTCCCGGTAGTCTGCCCAAGTTAGGTCCCGGTAGTGTGTCCCAGTCCAGATTAGGTTAGGTTAGATTCCAGTAGTGTGTCCCAGTCCAGATTAGATTAGGTCAGGTCAGGTGAGGTCTGACTAATTTCTACTGTTTTTTTTTTCCTGCTTAGGTCCTGGTAGTCTGCCCAGGTTAGGTCCCGGTAGTCTGCCCAGGTTAGGTCCCGGTAGTCTGCCCAGGTTAGGTCCCGGTAGTCTGTCCAGGTTAGGTCCCAGTAGTCTGCCCCAGTTAGGTCCCGGTAGTCACACTAAATCCTTCTAGGAAATATATTTTTTTTCCAGTGAAATCCTGTTGTGGCAACTTGTAAAAATTTACCCTTAAGAATTAAATAAAGGTGTTTTCTGCTAATGTGACCTTCCTCTTCAGGGAACTACAAGTTGCAGTTATATGACCCAAGGACTGGTGGGTTCATGCCATCTTCTCCTGGCCTGGGTATGCATGTGGAAATCAGAGATCCTGATGATAAGGTTCTCCTCTCCAGGGTAAGTCACTCAATGGTTCTGTAAATGATTGCTTCAGCTCATGATAAACAAGATTGTTTTTAGTAGCCATCGTCTTGGGTGTCAGAATGTTTTACGAGGGATACACGATACTTTTTTTATAAGAGTGTACAAGGCTAACATATTGTATTGAATGGTTTGCCTTTATAATGCAATATTAGGAATAGTATACCATGACCAAAATATAATTTTACAGGTTTACAGCAGTGAGGGTCGTTTTACCTTCACTTCCCATACTCCAGGTGAACACGTCATCTGTCTCTACTCCAATTCTACCAAATGGTTCTCTGGCTCACAGCTGGTATGTACTGTATATACAGTATTTTCTATATTATCTGAACAATAGTACAGGTGTGGGATAGGTCTATGTGTTTGTGCAGTGTATCTTGGATGCTAATGTTGTACATGACAAGAGTTGCATTGAACTGAACACTTTGTCTGCCTACTAGATGTGATGGGTTTAGAGCATGTCAGACATGTGTATTTGTTTGTGGAACCAGGATGGCTAGAAAGAGAAGCCGAGAAATGACAGTCGGAGAATCATTCCTTTGTGATGAAAAAATAATGTGTAGCTGTGTGTGTTATGTGAGGGGTGTGGTATCGCCCGGGTGACCGAAGCCGTTACCAGGGACTCGCACCCCCTTGTTGGGGGCGGGTTTTTTTTTTGTGACAATTAGCTTCCTTCCTTGGTAGCCCTGGGAGGTGATCCCATGATGTAGATACTGCCACTCCCGGACCTCCATTCTGTATGGTACCGTAATGAATAATACAAGTCTGGGAAACCATTTTGATGGTTTTCAATGAGGGACTGAGTGTAAAATGAAGTGGTGGATATAAGACAGTATTTATTCAATGTATATCAAGGGTCTACTGTATTTAGGAGTTAGTTATCATTAGACTGACTCATTTTTGTCACAGATTATAGGGTGTGACTGGCATGCTAAACTTTCAGTTATAGAATTTATTTTAACCATATACTGCACAGTAGTAAAGTTGATTAGAAACGTTTGTGTTAGAGAAGTTGCATAATATGTTTGGAAGCTTCAATATTGTATGTTGTAGAGTTGTGGTACTGGTAATATAATATTGGGCACAACAATATGGTAACCTTTCCTATCTTTTGTGCATACATTAATGTCAATCCCCCCCGGCAGCGTGTGCACTTTGACATCCAAGTTGGTGAGCATGACTATGCCAATGTGGCCCAGAAGGAAAAACTCACAGAACTACAACTGAGGGTGAGACAACTGTTGGATCAGGTGGATCAGATTGCCAAGGAACAGAACTACCAACGAGTGAGTATTGACATCTATACAAGTATCTATATCACACCCTACATGCAACACAAATAAATAACTTTATCTAGTAATTAAGTTATACCGTACCCAATCCCATATTAAGGTGATGGTACATTGTTGGTAAATCTGGTGCAACTGATTCCTCCAAACTCTTCCAAGCAACAGACCACCATTATATTTGTTAATCTGGTCCTGTTTCCTGGCATACTTTGGAGGAATCAAGGTGCTCCAAGGTATCAGAGGTATATATTTCCCCTTAACTCTCAATACCTTCATTTTCTGTTGATATAAATTATATTTTACTTTCTGCCAATAGTTTATGTATAATACCACTCAGATGTAACATGTTGTGATAAAGAGATACTGTATTTTTGGAGTGAAATATAACTGGCTCAGAAAAAAAGCATCTTTATTATAAGTTATATTTTACAATAAGGTACAGTTTATGATGAAAGTATAGTGTACTTCAGTGATTGGCGGTTTTTGCTTTTGATTGATTAGTCACTTGAAAGATGCCACCTTATTGGCTGAATGACATAGGGCACCCAGGAAAATTTAGGATGCCCTAAAAATCTTTTGTGTATATTGACTTAGGGCATGATATAGGATGTCCTAACCTGTTCCTATAGTAAGACTCCCTAAGTCTAATAAGATGGCTTGGCTGCCACTAGTTGGAACACTTTTGAGTATCTGGCCCCAGTATAGTGATTCAGGTGTGTAATAAACCATATTTGTTGTACATGTTAATATGTGTTTGTGTTTATTACAGTACCGTGAGGAGCGTTTCCGTCATACTTCAGAAAGCACCAACCAGAGAGTGTTGTGGTGGTCCATTGGTCAGGTGGGCATCCTCCTGGCTATGGGCTTCTGGCAGATGAGGCACCTCAAGAGCTTCTTTGAGGCAAAGAAACTGGTCTAGTGGTGTTGCTGTGGCATTTTTATAATACAATAGTGTCATGTTTTGCACAGACTCTGATACTTTTAGCTATAGCATTTTATTCCTCCTTTTTTTTTCTTCCTTCAAAACTTGATAACTTTGCTTCTCTCTCCCCTGTGGGCAATACTTTTAAGGTTATGGTGCCCCATTGGACCTGAGCTAATCCCTTTCTTTTCTTATACTGTTCTCAGTTCCTAGTTTTTCCTTTATACATTGCTGTCCCTTCTCTGTCTCCTTGCCTTTTGTAGTATAAAGTCTTTCTGGCTTAGCACAGTCTTCTTCCTCACATTGTCATTGCTTTTGTGTCAAAGTTTGTCATTCATTCTCTTTATTTCCTTCTGTGGCATCTTGCAACCCAAGTATGCTGCCATCTATCAGTGTTAATCATTTCACTCAGTTTATATATTCAACATCTGAAAATCACCATTGAATCATTCTTTATACATAAAATAATGACACCTATAAAGAGTGAACTAATAATCAGTTGATATTGTACAGTATGTATGTGATATATTGTACTGGATAGTGTAAATGTAGGTACAGTATAATCTTTCTTTAAATGTATATTTGTGTTAAAGTACACATGTTATACTTATAATATTGCACTTTATTGAGTAATTACTTTTCAATACATTATTCTTCTATCACCAACACAATACCAAGAATGTAGTACAGTATGGTATTTAATTGGGGTTAGAAATTGTACAAATAATATAACAATGTACTGTATATTATAACCCCTACATTTACACTACAGTAGTCTGGAATATAATTTGGTTTTGTCATACCTTTGTCCATTGAAATAATGAGATGGTTACTTTTATCACTATATTTTCATAGAATAGTTCACTGATTACTGAGCAAGATAAATAATGAAAAGTTAGGAAGGTAGCATTTCCTTTGTAAAGATGAAGCTTTGTCACAAGTTACAGTACACACAGCTACAGTAATGAAAAGTGATATTCAACATAATTTTCTGGCACCTATACTAAAAGCTTTTGATAATGATGTTGTATAGTAGCTAATCAAAGCATCTTTACAAATGTTCAACTTGACTGGGTAAATGAAATGTGTTATCATTGGTCTGAGGTAGTATGGTACAGTATTAGTAGTTTTTATATTTGTATACATGACTTTCCTGCCAAGTTAGTTGCTTTAGCTGCTATACTGTACATTATAATTATCTTTTGTATTAAGTGATGGCAGAAGCATTTCACTTGAGGACATGTCAGAAGAAAAACCTTCTTTGTTTTGAGTTAACAGAAGAAGGTATAACAAGGAGTATATGAACAAGGTTATGAGCCCTATGCTGTATAACCTTGATTAAGTTGTGTATAATTATATTGTGTTACTTTCATTAAGGATGAAATTTACACAAGTCAAGTGACTGTCTACTGGATAATAAACTTTCCCATTCCCTTACCTTTTTGCATCAAGTTAGTAGGTTAATTTTGTACTCATGTCTGGTACATTAGAGTTCCTTGATTCCTCCAAAGTATGCCAGGAAACAGGACTGGTTTAAAAATATAATGATAGCCTGTTGCCTGGAAAGTTTAAAGAAATCAGTTGCTTCAGATATACCAGCACATTACAAGCTCCCTTAGGTTAAGTAATTGAAAATATATATGGACACAACTCTTTGTTAGTACTGTATTGGAAAAGACTACTCTAAAGGAAGCATTAAAATGCATGTTTATTATGTTATAATAATAATTGATAGTCATTTTACAATTAATTATTTATACCTCCAAAAGTGTAATTAGTGATGTTCTCATTTTCTAACATGTTAATGATAGACAAATATTATTACTACAACTACTACTGTACTATTTATATGGTAGGTGAATTTTCCTCTCTATTGCACATTGCCTTAACCTTTTCTAGCCACAAGCTTGAGTGAATGGAGAATCAAATCTCATAGTAAATGTTACCTTTGACAATTATTTGACTATGGTCAGGATAAAGATCTTGGTGTAGGGAAGTGGCATCACCATCACCCACTATTTTTGTGATGGTAAAGTCAGCCTCGTATTCTCCACGATACAAGGGGGGCAGTGAGGGTTGGGGACCTTGCTCTCTAACAAGACCCCACTAAAGGTTCATTAGTCTCGGAGCTGGACCCACTGCATGTCATGGGTCTTGCACTAGAGCAAGAACCTCCCCTCCTTGAAAAAAGGGAAAAAGTAAATGAGATATGGATGATGATGAAGTTGAGAGTAATGCGTTTCAATGATCAACTTATGAATTTATATTGATGTAAACATGTGGTGTAAATATCTCTCATTAATCTTGTGAATGGTTGGGGAGGTGTCAGACAAATAAAGTATGTATGTTTTTTATTATTTGATTTACTTTGATTACCTTGTGAATATTGACATGAGGTTAGAAGTATTGTCCATCCTTGATATATCATTGAATATATACTTGTAACCATCACCACTTCATTTTACACTCAGTCTCTTATTGAAGACCACCAAATATTTTCCCAGGCTTCTGATATTCAATACCATACAGGGTTATACATGTGCAAGATGTATATTTTTTTTATCCTGTATTTATTTTTATCTGGTTACAATCTTGAGATGAGCCTGGAAAATTGGTATAATGGGTGGTTGGATGGAAAGCAAGGTGTAAGTAATGAGAAATGGTAAAACTGGAAAATCTGAGCCAAGTTTTTCCAAATGTTGGCTCGGGTTTTCCAATTTTTGACGAGCATAGATATAAGAATTTTGAAAACCTGAGCCAAATTTTGGAATCTGCACTACCAGACCTGACCTAACCAATGCAGACTACCGGGACTGAACCATGGCAGAGAAGAATGAACAAACAGGTCCCTAGATTTTGGATTAATATTAAACAATCCAACCAAAATAATTTCAGATAATATCCAAGACTACAAAGTTATGACACGATTTTGCTCGACCCACGATTTGCAAAGTGTGACTCAGGCTGTTGTCACACTATACGGCTGCGGCCATACTGTAGCGTTGGAGCCGCAAATCCTGTACCGTGTCACACTGTATAATATATGTCACGCCGCACAGTGGTATTGAGCTCAACTTATATCAATATAAGTATATATTACTATACCGGTATATATAAGAGTAAGGAAAAAAAAGATTAAAACAACTTCTTGGCTTGTTTTGGACGCTTTGAATAAATAAATGCAAGTCAAATATGGTAATTAGTCATTTCAAAGGGGTGCCGATGCGGCGTGGTCGGACATATAACAGTGTGCGTTTTGCCATGATGCGGCGGTGAGGCCGCACCGGTGGAGCCGCATAATACATCTCGCTAATGACACCCAAGGCCAATAGTAGAAAATTGGCCTTGCTGACACCGACGCACTCGAGATCGCTCGTGTATAATTATGGGTTTGCTTCAAAATAATGGAAAACTATAATAAGCCATGATGTCCTCACTACTGAGTGTCGTCCTTGGCCTTTGCATGACGACCGAAAAGCGCCCGCCGGCCCGCGTGTCCCAGACCTAAAAGTTTTCTCATCCCTTTTCAAAATCGCAATATATTTCTAAACGAACAATAATATTTCTATTATGAGAGAAAAAAAATAATGATAAATAAATAAAATCATATAAACACAATAGATAAATAAATAAATAAAAATAAAAACGATAAAATACTAAAAAATGATAAATAAATAAGTTAATAAAAATTATAAATAAAATAAATCATATAAATCAAATAAATAAATAAATAACTTCATTGAAAATATTTACGTCTCGTAGTTTCCGTCGGCCATCTTTGTTTACATTTGTCGGCGCTCTAGAATTTTTTTTTAGTATTTTTGGCAATGTTTTATTATTTGAGTTGCTGGGAATCCAAGATGGCGGAAACTGAAATCCTGGGAATATGTTGAAGTGCCATGAGAAAGTGTAGGTAAGTAGTTATAAGAAGAGAGATAGAGAGAGAGTGAGAGATAGATTTTAATTCCCTGTTCACACACACTCTATCTCTAGTTCTATGAGGGAGAGATTTTCATTCCCCTATTCTCTCTGCTTATAAGAGATATATACATTCTCTCTCTCTCTCTCTCTCTCTCTCTCTCTCTCTCTCTCTCCTTATAAGAGAGAGTTGAGTAGATATAAGTTGTGTAAATGCAATGAAAAACAAAGTTGATATTATATTTACTTTAGCTCGTAATGTCCCGTTTTTTTTTAAACCAAATTATTATATATAGATTTAGATTTTAAGTATGTTTTTGGCTCACACCAGTTCTGGTAATTTGTTAAATTGATCTATTACTCTCTTTGGAAGGCTTATATTTCTATACATCTTTATCTCCTCAGTATTTTTTTTATTATTTTTTTACTGTGACCTATCATTTTAGGTACCGGTATTCCTTGTTGGTACAAGATTCCTAAATCAATTTTTTTGTAACACATTTGTAACCATAATCATATCTTTCTTTTAGCCTTTCTTCATAGCTTTAGTTCTTTGGGACTTTGTATCCATCTTGTTGCTGCTTTTTACTTTTAGTAATTTGGTGATATATTTCTTTAATTAAATGTGGGTTCCATACTATTGCAGCATATTCCAAGATAGACCTTATAAAAGATGCGAATATTTTTTTGACAGTTTCTTCGTCTATATAATTATATACCGGGTAAGTCATGAAGGCCACTCTCATATTTGCTAACAATATGTTTCTGACTATTTCATTTATATGATCATCAGCTACTATAGAACGTGTCAATTTCTTATTTATCGTTACCCCAAATCTCTTTTTTTCTGATCTGCTTCATTAATGTTTTGTTTCCATGCATGTACTGCCGATTTGGTCTATCTCACTTCTTCCAAATTAAATAACATGACACTGTGTGATTTCTTCTTCTTAGTATATATAAAAATAAAACTTGATAAGATGATAAAATAAAACTGTTCAAAAATAAAAAAAGGTTGATTCCGTGGTGATTCCGTGACAATGTATTTTATGTTACAAATGTCGGTTAAATAAGAGTTAACATCTTCACTATTAACTGGAAGAGACATTGCCCTTTATATTTAGCAGAGATTGGTATTATCATCTTCACTATACCCGGTGTGACATCAGGATGTGTTAACATCTTCACTATTAAGTGTAAGAGACATTGCCCTTTATATTTAGCAGAGATAAGTATTAACATCTTCACTACCTGGTGTGACATCTGATTGGGGGTGGGTGGAGGGGCCAGTGCAGCGAGCAGCGCCGCAGGCAAAAGTACCCGCGGCGCAGCCGTGGTGGGCGAAGCCCAGTGCTTGTGTGTAGTAGAAATATATCTGCACAATTAAAGTAGTGGATGGCTTCGGGCCTGCTCGGTCAGGAACTTCAACAACACTGAATGGCTTTAAAATAAAAAATAATTAATACACGTGTGTGTGGGGGGGTAGTAAAGATGTGTGAAGTGAAATGGGGGTAGTGGTGATGTGTAGGGGTTGTGAAGGTGTCATTACGGAGATGATGGTGTGGTAAGTGAAGGTAATAATGATGTGTAGTAGGTAGTGAAGTCTCATCATCACTTACTTTTGCACATCTCTATCCACCTACCGTAAAAACCGTAAAACCCCATCATCACTATCTACTTTGAACACATCAAGAGGATACCAATTCATAAAACAAGCAAAATGGGGGAAGGGAAAGAGCCCGCTAAGTATAAGAGGCATTATATTTGTTTACTATATATAAGCTCCCGTAGTGTAGTGGTTATCACGTCTGCTTTACACGCAGAAGGTCCCAGGTTCGATCCCTGGCGAGAGCACTCCCCTTTTCCATTGATAATTGTACCTTGCCATGCTGTGTTTAGATAAGCAATAATCTCAATGCAAATGTAATAAATAACTCTGAGCAGAATGTTAGCTGACGAATCATCATGAATAGCTGAACCGAACACACAACAAACCTTACATTATTATACACCAAACGGTAGCTTATTTTGCACTATATTTGGTTATGCACAAAAAATAATAAAAAAACAAACACATATTTTACTCATAAGCCCCTCTGCCGCTAACCTAATCATATAATTATTATCTTTGGTGTGAATGTGTGCCCAGGAAGCATATAGGTATGGATGATATAAGAGATGACTTGGGTATCTCTATATGGGTGTGGGTTTAGCAGGTGTGTGTGTGTGGGTTTACCTGGTGTGTGTGTGTGTGTGGATGTGGGTTTACCTGGTGTGTGTGTGGGTGTGGGTGTGGGTTTACCTGGTGTGTGTGTGTGTGTGTGTGGGTTTACCTGGTGTGTGTGTGTGTGGGTTTACCTGGTGTGTGTGTGTGTGGGTTTAGCAGGTGTGTGTGTGTGTGTGTGTGTGTGGGCTTACCTGGTGTGTGTGTGTGTGTGGGTGTGGGCTTACCTGGTGTGTGTGTGTGAGTTTACCTGGTGTGTGGGTGTGGGCTTACCTGGTGTGTGTGTGTGTGGGTGTAGATATTAAAGATGGGTGAACGTTGGGCCAAGAAGCACAGACATGGATGACGTAAGAAATGGCTTGTGTGGATATACCCCTCGTGTGTGTGTGTGTGTGTGTGTGTGTGTGTGTGTGTGTGTAGATGTTAAGGGGGAAGTACAGTGTTGGTAAATCTGGAGCAACTGATTCCTCCAAACTATTCCAAGCAACAGAACACCAGTATTTTTGTTCCTATGGTCCTGTTTCCTGGCAGACTTTGGAGGAATCATGTAACGAAAGTGAATTACCTCCTTAAAGGGGAAAAGTACAGTGTTGGTAAATCTAGAGTAACTGATATTCCTCCAAACTATTCCAAGTAACAACATGCAGACCACCACTATCTTTACATATCTGGTCCTGTTTGTTTCCTGGCATACTATGGAGGAATCAAGACACTCCAAGACACCAAAGTATACTATTCCCTTTAAAGGTGGGTGTTGGCTGACAAGTAATATATCGCTGTGAGATCTTTTTTCTTCCTCGCCCACTTGGCAAATTAAAATTCACACGTACGGAACACTTGTACAGTTGACCTCAAGAATTCTTACACTGGCTATATGAAAAGAGAGGTCATTCATTACTATGGAAGTACTGCAATGATTCAATGGTTTACCAACTGACTCGGTAACTGCAAAATAACAATCCTAGTAATAATAATGTATTGCGTAGTCTTACATTCTCTCCATGTTGTAAATTCTTGAAAATAACAGTGTTTACGAATTCTTGTGGCCAGTAATACACTCGCAATCCACAATCTCTACACCACCTGAGATCTGGAGCAGGTGGAGGTCTCTAGACGACAACACACCCAAGGCCTTCATTACTTCCAAATGTGTGTGTGTGTGTGTGTGTGTGTGTGTGTCATGTGGTGATGGTTTGGGTGGATTGTCGTTCAGAAACTGGCTGCTTGAGGGGAGAATACTTTTGTTTGTGAATTGGAAGGTCTCTGCTGATTCTTCCAAACTATTCTATGACGCCATTATTATTGTTCATCTGGTCCTGTTTGTTCCCTGGCATACTTTGAAGGAATCAAGGCGCTTTAATATACAGTACTAAAAGTATATTATTACCCTCTTAACGCTCAACAGCTTCTTCATGTCCCAGAGAGAGAAAGAGAGAGAGAGAGATTATATAATCTTGACTGACATCTTTCATTGTTCACCATGTTTCATTAAAACCTTCTTACCTGCCTTAAGCCCTGTGATCGTGTATGAGACCTGCTGGTGGCTTCTGATTCCTCCTGACTATGCCAAGAAACAACTCCTTCAATGTAGGTGTTTGTGTGTGTGTGTGTGTTTCGTAGTAATGTTTGAAGGAATCACAAACCTTCAATTTTCTGACTACATCACGAGGTCCTTAAGGGGGTGCGGGAATATGGGGACAGGCTTGGGGGGGAGTGGAAATATGGGAACAGACTTGGGGGGGGGGGGGGTATAGGGGGATGCGGGAGTAGGGGGACAGGCTGAATGGGGTGTGAAAATAGGGGACAGGCTTTCTACCAACCCCAAGCCTGTACCCCTATTCCAACCCCACCAAGCCTGTCCCCTACTCCCGCACCCCTTTAAGCTTTATGTAGTGTGTAACTCTTAGTAAACTGGAGCGTCTTGATTCCTCCAAAGTAATACCAGTTGTTGCTTGGAAGAGTTTAAGGGAATCAGTTACTTCAGATTTACCAACACTGTATAGTAAGGTATATATAGTTGATAAATCTGGAGTAACTGATTCCTCCAAAGTATTCCAAGCAACAATAACATGACACCATTATTTTTTATTCATCTGATCTTGTTTTCTGGCATCATTTGTAGGAATCAAGGCAATGCAATGTATCAATTATTTAAGGTATACTATCCCTTTAAATAAGAGAACATTATGATCATCTAAAAGTGTGTGTGTGTGTGTGTGTGTGTGTGTGTGTGTTAGGGTATAGACTATAGAGGGACCGAATGGGGGGATGGGGGGGGTTCATGTGTGTGTCTGTGTGTGTGTGTGTGTGTGTGTGTTAGGGTATAGAGGGACCGAATGGGGGGATGGGGAGGGTAAAGTGTGTCTGTGTATGTGTGTGTGTGTGTAAAAGAGGAGTGGCAATAGGCGTGGCGTCTACACACACACGTGGTGGGTATTCAAGAGGAGAGGCTGATGTGTGTATGTGTGTGTGTGTGTGTGTGTGTGTAAGACTGTGAACACGAGCCTTAAATGGTCACCAGCTGGCCGGAGAAAGTGTTTCCCTTCATCTCTCCTTTCCTTCCTCTCTCTTCTCTTATGTCCTTCCTTCCTTCCTTTTTTTCATCTACCCCTTTTCATACTTTTTTCATTACGTTGTCTTTTCCTCTCTCTCTCTCTTATCATATACCGTATATATTATTTAATGATAAGATTTTTGAAGAAGTGACGTGAAATGTGTAATAAAATATAATTTATCGTGATATATGAACATTTCTTCGATCTTTTTAGTGACTTTTCCTTTTAAATGTTTCACATGCTCATTTTTAATGGGAGATTCTCATGTTGGTAAATTAGAAGGCTACTGATTCCTCCACACAATGCCACTAAACGGATCCCTCATTAAAGTAAAATTAAAAGTCTGTTTCGTGGCATATACTGTATAATAATTTTGGAGGAATCACAACCTTCCATTTCACCAACTAGAAAATTTCCCCTTTAAAATATGCAGGCTCTGTCTTAACAAGTAGACCAATGAACGTAATAAAGGATTGAAACCAACCTGGGAAGTGAATTGATCAATGAATAGAGGGAAGAAGAAATGAATAGCTGAATCCTATCAATGAAAAAGTGGCTGGAAGCTGGAGTGGCTGGGATGATTGGAAGCTGAGGTGGCTGGAATGACTGGAAGCTGAAATGGCTGAAATGACTGGAAGCTGAAGTGGCTGGAATGGCTGATGTCACTGAAATGACTGGAAGCTGAGGTGATTGGAAGCTGAAGTGACTGGAATGACTGGAAGATGAAATGGCTGGAATGACTGGAAGCTCAGGTGGCTGAAATGACTGAAAACTGAGGTGGCTGGAATGACTGGAAGCTGAAGTGGCTGGAATGACTGATGTGGCTGGAAGCTGATGTGCCTGGAATGGCTAAGGTGACTGGAAATGGCTGGATATGTCTTGATGGCAACTCACCCCACGCTAGCGAGCCAGCCAGCCAGCTTGGCCCTCTCTCTTTTTCTCTCGTCTCTCTCTCTCCCCCGGTTGTGTGAGTCCAGCAGCAGCAGCAGCAGCAGCAGCTCCCTGGACCCTCCCACTAGTCGTACAGTGCCTGGCTCACCTCAACCCTCAGTATGGCTTGGGTTGGGCTGAGAGGTGGAATATGTGCTCTCTCTCTCTCTGTTTCTCTCGTACCCCCCCTCCTCTCTGTCTCTCTCTCTCTTTCTCTCTCTCTCGCTCTTAAAGTGTACGTATTATCGTATCCTCTCTCTCTTCCTCTCTCTCTCGCACCCTCTCTCTCTCTCCCTCTCCCTCTCTCTCTCTCAAAGTGTATGTATCATCGTATTTGGTGTTGAACAGTGATAATGATGATAAGATTTGACATCCAGCAATACTGTACTGAATAGGGATTGATAATGATCGGTTCTTGCTAGTATTCGCAGTGCATGTAGTGGTGATTAATTAATGGTGAATAGAAGCTGCTAAATACTGTATTGTGTCCAAGTGATAAGTTAACATTGCAAAGTTGTTATCACTTCATTAGTCGGATTATTTCCTGGTTAAACATACATTAATTAGAGGGAGATTCTCTTGTATACTGTGGGTAATTTGAAAGGCTAATGATTTTTCCTTACTATATGCCGGAAAAATATATACCCAGTTACAATATATAGAAAATGTAAGACTATACGTAACTGCAATACTGTACAGTTATATTATTATTATTATTAGGTTTGTTGTTTTACTATTCAGAGTCACTTGGTACACACACACAGACATACACACACACACACAGAAGCAGACAGAGTGATACACATACACACGCACAGAGACAGACAGCGGGACACACACACACACACAGACAGCGGGACACACACACACACACACACACACACAGAGGCTGACAACGGGACACACACACAAACACACAGACACACACAGAGGCAGACAGCGGGCCACACACACAAAAACACATTTATATTGCATTGTACGTCCAGGATAATGAATGACCTCTCTTTCCATATAGCTGGTGTAAGAATTTCTGTGGCTGACTGTACAAAGAGAAGCTGAACTGAAGTGTGGTGAAGTGAAGTGAAGTGTGCTAATGTTGTTAAATAAAGCGAAGTGTGGATACTGAAGTGTGAAGTGTGGCTACTGAAGTGTGAAGTGTGCTAATGTTGTTAAATAAAGTGAAGTGTGGATACTGAAATGTGGTGAAGCGTTGTTTGTTGTTAATTAAAGTGAAGGGTGGATACTGAAATGGAAAGAAGTGTTGTTTGTTGTTAATTAAAGTAAAGTGGTGCGGTGTGATGAAGTGTAACAGTATATTGTTTAAGTAAAGTGTTCATACTGAAGTGTTGTAAAGTGTACTATGTTGTTAAAGTAAAGTGTGAATATTGAAGTGTGTTGAAGTGAGTGTTTTATGTTGTTAATGAAAGTAAAGTGGTGCTGATACTGAAGTGTGCTGAAGTGTAACATTGTGTTGTTAATTAAAGTGAAGTGTTGTGAATACTGAAGTGTTTATGGAGGGACAATAAATAATTAATCAATGTTTTGAATGTGTTTGCTGTGATTTTGGAAACATTTTTAGTGTGTGTGTGTGTGTGACATTATATAATTGTGATAATAATAATAATAATATGTGTTGCTGATGGAATTTGAAGGTGAAGAAGAGATACCTGCTGAGGTGTTGAAAATTACTATTGATTTGCAACAATGAACTATAATGTACAAGAATACTGATTGATTGATTGATTGATTGATTGATTGATATTGGGGGCTACAACAGCGAGGTCATATGAGGCAAGAGGAAGAAAGTGAGTGAACGGTGGGACGGGACAGTAAACACAAAAGGAAACAGATAAACAAAGGGATATTTGGAGAAGTGAAAGCCCCTTTAGTTGCCAACGACACAACATTACATATATATCATTATTACGAGTCTGAAATTTGGTACTGCAATGTTTTACAGAGTTCACTATGTAATGGATGGGGGTCAAGTAATCAATGAAATATGACCAGAAAATGCTACTAAAGAATCGATTATATTTCTGTGTAGTGTTAATTAATATAACTCCGGGTTAAGAAGGAGTGACAATGTTCAGTGGTGAATAACGTCACATTTTATTAAGTAATTTATTTACTATTATTTTTTATTACAAACTGTGACTGGTAATGTATTGTGGACTGTTGCAATGAAGCCTCTGAGTTTGGAGGGACTGAGGCGACTGGTGAGAAGCCGTGATAAGCAACAACCTAATCCATTGCAACAGTCACCCCCTCAGCAATGGCAGGACTTGCATCCTTTCTGGCGGACCACCAATTCCTTCAAGCGAGCATCCATCCGTCGGTCGGCCCGGAGGTACGAGAAAATACAATTGCCGAATGGTGTAGCAGTGAGACCCTCGGCTGTACAGAGGAAATGTTCAGTGTCAAGTGATGAGAGGCCAGACGATGGATACTCAACTGATGGTGATAAAGGAGGAGGAGGAGGAGGAGGAGGAGGAGGTAGTAGAGTTGAAGGGAGAGTAGAACCATTTGGACGTGAAGCAAGAGTAGAAGCATTTGGAGGAGATGGAGAAGGAGAAGCATTTGGAGGGGTAGGAGTAGGAGAAGGTTGGGGCTTTATTGGATTTGGTGAAGACAGAGTAGGAGGAGAACGAGGATGTGAAGGAGATAACAGAGAACTTCATAGAGGAGGAGAACCTGGTGTTATGGAAGGTTACTGGTTCCCCTCAACACCTTCTACAGGACCTTCACATCAGATGATTACTTATGATGAATGGCATGCCTCGGTAAGTGATGAACATTTCTATAAATATAAGGAAGATTCTTTACCCTCTAGTCTCTCCACAAATAAATTCTCATCCAGAGATTCTGATGCCAGACATTTGCTCGATTCGAAAAATATATTTAGCAAGAAACATTCGCTGGATTCCAAAAAGATGTTCAGTGTTGAATGCAATAAGAATCGTGTGAGCCTGAACAGACATAAAACTCACGGTGTTGACAATGACCCGTCACTAATATTCCAGAGAGGGTCACCATTACTGGCACCAAGAATGACTGACTCCTCAAAGACATTTCGACGCAGTGCATCAGCTGAATCTCCACAACCACCACTGAGAATGAAGAGTCTCCTGGGGTCACCAAGGATTGCACCAAAGTCGAGTCAACCTCCAAACACACCAACTCGATCACTTCATAACACACCACGGATTGCACCAAGGATTCATGAACGTCACAATCTTCCCACACGATCCCTACAAAGCCTCTTAGGATCGCCACGAATGGCTCCAAAGACTCAGATATCTCCGATCCTTCCAGCACGTTCACTTCACAACACACCAATCAGGAGCCCAAATTACCAACCCATGTCAGCCCCGTCGACGCCAGGCAAGACCCACGTTCATAGAATCTCTGACACACAACCACTCATACACCAGCTTAGGGCATCGTGGCATGAACGAGAAATGAGGAGCTGCAACACAAACTTTCTCTCAGGTTCACCCATACCACCTAAAAGGATCGAATCTAAAGTGCTGCCCATGGAGGATACAAAATCTAAACTCAATACAAAGCCACAACAACAACAGAGTAAATGGGCAGCAATATTTTCAGGAAATTTCTTTTCCTCCTTTTCACCTAGTAAGAAAAAACAGCAAAAACAAAAACAACAACAACAACAACAATTGGAAAACGAAGGGCACTTTTCACCAGCAAAATTATTCTCTAACTCTCCAAGCAAAAAACATGTACAGCAACAGCAACATGATTTGGAGAAACAAAAAAAATTCTCCGTTGCAAAGTTGTTTGCAAATTCACCACTCAAGAAAAGTGTACACTCTCTTAATAAGGTACAGCAACAAGAAGAATGTGGTAGTGGCAGTGGTGATTATAGAGATAGAGGTGGTAATGATGTTAATGAATCTCCACTACTTCATAGACAACAGTTGGTATATTCGTGTGAATCCCCAACACTAATAAGACACACTGAATCCCCTTCATTTATACAACACTCAGGGATAAACTCTGCCAGATGTGATGTTTCTTGTAGCCCTGTAATGGCTAACTATGAGGTCACCACAAGTACCATGGCACAAATTAACACCACAGGGGTTGCTTATGGTATGGCTCGGGCTCAGGGAGGGCCCCGCATCAGAAGAGACCTCAGTCCAAACATTGGAGCATGTACTCGAGGTGATCTGAGTCATCATGTTGGTGGATCAAGTGCAACTCGTAACATTTGTATTCTACCAGGGTATGGTAGTCCATCTGCTATACCACGTCACATGAGGCAAGAAGCTAATTCACCACTACTTGTTCAACGCCAACACCATCCTTTAGGCATTGAATCTGGAGCTTTAATTCGACGCCGGACCAGCTCCACCTCCTCATATGATGCAACACTAACATCTTCATCACCTAGAGTTGTGCCACGCCAACACCACCAAAGCTTACAGTCTGGCCATATCTACTCTGGACACCAATCTACCTCCTCTCATGATGTGACACACACCTCACACAGTCACCACCAAGGCCTGGATTCTATCAGGTTAACCCAACACATCAACAACTCATCCTTTCAAACTGTGTCACAACCATCATCCTCTCCAAAACCATTGGCACGTCACCAAGTTTTGGAATCCACTCCTCCAACTCGACGCCAATTCCATTCTAAGGATGTTTCACAGACTTCATCGCCTTTACCAATCCCGCGCCACTCAGTTCTCGAATCTGGCATTTCCAGTCGACATCTGATCAACTCCAATGCCATCGAATTAACGAGTCTACCAGTATCGAACGAATCTGGATTTTCGAATCACCAAAATGAATCTCAACACATGACACATAACCCGGTTAACTCCCAGTTCCCCCACCACCACAACAACATGCCCCAGGAAAATGTGGTTTACAGGCATCAAAACACAACTCATGATATATCTCACTTGATTCATCAAGATTCATTCCACCAAGATTGTAAACCACCGAATGGCCCACTGCCCCCTGAACCTGTAGCTATCAATCAATGCTCCGAGTCTCTTATTCATTCTTTACCTTCTGAACACGGAAATAGGATCCAATGGTTAAAACCAGAACCACTGAATGGTAACCGACCATTACCAAAGGAACCAATCAATTTCAATCGACCATTGCCTCCTGAACCAATGAATCACCAAGATGTGATTCAATATGGGGTTCACCTGTCACCAGCAAAAAAAGTACTTCAAGAATCAACACCACACGGACACCATCAAGAAGAAGAGCACTTGTATGAGGTTCCCGATATGACCCATTACATTTCACTCCAGGAGTCAACACCAAATGTGATCAGCCAACAACAAACAACCACCTTCTTGACGCAAAACTCCTTCAAACCAGTGGTACAGCATCATCATCAAAATTTCCAACCAGTCAATGTTGGTGGTCAACTTACACCACCACCACCACCACCACCACCAAGATTTACCCATCAAAATGCAATCAACGACCCTACATTGATACTAGGTTCGCCTACAATGAACCAACGGGGGAACCACTTTGTTCAATCTCCTCTTCACCGTCCCAGGGCCATATCTTCTCCATCTAAATATTCTCCAAGATTAAAGGCACTTGATGTGCTTGGAGAAACAGCGAGTGTAGTTAATGCATCACAGTTTTATCCTGGCAAGTTAATTGGGCCTGGTATTGGAGGAGGATATGGAAGGAACATTGAAGCAGCAGGAGGGATTGGAGGAATTGAAGATGGTTATAGAAGAGCTGTACCAATTGCTTCATTATCTGGTGAGAAAGTTCTTGCTTACAACAGGAAAGATCTTCTCCAAGACCACCACCCATATTGGAACCAAAAGTCCCATTCCTCATCCACTTGTTATGTTGAGGATACACAGGAGAACCCCCCTCCCCCACCACTTCCATCTGTCCCCCCACCCCCTTTGCCAAGTCTCCCCTCCACAGCACCTATTGTGACTGGAATGGGAGGTGTTCCTCCACACACATACACCACATCATTGGGAAAGGTCACATCTGAATATGCTGGTGGAGAGTTTAAATGGCCTGGGCGAGGTACTACTGGGACTACAGTGGGTGCAGGTGGTGCTTTACCAAGACCCTCCTCATGTGAATGGGGTCCTTCTTCATTCCCCACAAGTCCCCCTCACCACCTCCAACAGGATCTTCCCCACTACACAGGGAGAGCCATTGCCCCACCCATCCCTCCTCACCGTTCACTAACTCCCCCTGCCTTCATTTACCAGTCCGTCCATTCCAACAAGTACAACAACAATAGCCATAGATATAACAGCTGCAACATAAACGAGTATCAAGTTAATAACAATAGCAATGGCAATGAATGCAGCAGCAGCAACAATCAAGATAATAGTAACCATAACAATCAACTAAGCAGTAACTATCGGCCAAAAAATTACAATAACAATCGGCCTTTTTTCTTGGCGATGAGGTCTGCTCGGCCACACACTGTTCGGGACCTGGCCAGTCCTGCAAGCACAACCAGTGAAAGCTCCAACCGTAGCAGAAGAAAGCGTGGGCCAGGGCTGGTAGTTGGCCGAGCCAGTTGGCTCTTCCGGGTTTCCTCAACTCATAGGTTCGGCAAGATAGCCAGGCGGTCAAAGAAACAAGTGGGCAAGAATGTGACTCAACAGGACTGTAATGTGCCCCATGATGACCAACAGATAGCCAAGAAGCTGATGACACACAACAAGGAACAGAATATACACCAGGAACAGAAACAAGACTATATTGTGCCCCGTGATAACTACCAGATAGACAAGAAGCAGATGACACACAACAAGGAACAGAAACATTATCCAAGGTCGCATCACAAAATTTGCTCTAGGCAAAACAGTGAGGAAAAAATAGACAAGTTGATATATGGGAGTTTGCCCGGCCCAAGTCATATTACCCCTGATGAGTACCCAATTTATGATCCAATTAGTGAAGAAAGTACCCAGGGAGTGAATAATATGGTTCAAAATTCTACAAATAATGTTCTAGAACAATGCTGCCAAGATAACGCCTTTAATTATTCTCAAGAAAGTTCCCAAGACTCCCAAAACAGTGTCCAAAGATTTGTTTCACCGCAACATCATCATCGAAATATGGGCTGTTTGAATGATAAAGATTTCTGTACTGCTGAACAAAAAGTAGAAAAAGTGTCCGGAACGAGAACAGCACATGCCAACTTGTTAATGCCCCTGAATCATCCTGTGGGTTCCAGTATGGTGGACGGCCGGAGTCAGAGGGCAGCCCTGTTGGTGCGTTCCCTGCTACTAGAGGATGAAGTGGAGTTACCGGAGCCTCCAAATGCTGTAAGGGATACTTGTAGTGAACCTGGAGGTGTAAAATTCACTGTTTTGAAAAACTCTAAATGTGAAACGACCCAATCGAGTAGTGAGTCACACCAATCTGACCCTGGACCTGTGAAATATTATAACCTTCCAATAGAAAAGGAAAGGGTTTGGACCAAATTAGAACCAGATAACACTAAGCTCGACCTTAGAATTGGTAGTGTTTTGAGCTCGCAACTTGTGAAGCAACCCATTGAAACAAAAACAGCTGAACCTGATGCGGCCAAAATTAACCTCAAATTAAAGACTGATAATAATGCTATGAAGACTTGGAACAATCAGTTGTCAGAATCAAGGTTAAGAAGTAATTCTGGAAACACAAGACTAAACCTTCGAATTGCCAGAAACCCTGAACTCTTGCTCAGAGCTTTAGCTGCGCTCACCAAGCTTGGTAAAAGTAAAAGTGAGGACCCACAACTCCCTAAGGCTACAAACGAGACCTCCGATCAAGAGAAAACTAAAAATGAGGTGTTGGAATTAGAGAAAGATGATAACAATGAAAGTAAAGAACAAATTGAAAATGAAACACCAGATGACAAACCAAAAGAAGAGCTGGCCAAGGAAAAGACTGACCATAATATATCACTATGTAATGGACATTCTAAGAGACAGTCACACATAACAAGGGAAGAAAGTATTGAGTCCCTCATTTCTATAAGGATAAACCAGCAGGAGAGTGATCGGGACAATGCAATTATTCGTCGAGAGCCCAGAACCAAAATAAGAAGAAAGAGAAGTCACAAAATGAAGAGAATATCAACACTCATGTCACCTACAGACAACGTTAATGGTAAGTGGCGAGTATATTGACATTCTCTGATTCACCAGTACAGTTACGAGCACTAATTAGTATGCAGGTGTGCTTCGAATACCTGGAGACAGTAAGTAAATAAAACAATGCATAATATGATCTCCATTGGAATGACTTCGTTGGTTAATTGGTGGACTGTTCAAAACTTCAACCAAAGATGTATACTTATTAATGCTCGTGACTGTACATGCACTCACTCACAATCCACAGGAGTTCTGAAGCAGGTGGTTTCTGGACGACAACCCACCCATTCCAAAGAATTCATTGGTAGGAAATGTTTGTGTGTGTGTGTATGTGTGTGTGTGTGTGTGTATGTGTGTGTGACCTCATGAAGGTGTATGTGTGTGTGTCCTCATGATGGTGTGTATGTGTGTGTGACCTCATGACGGTGTATGTGTCCTCATGATGATTTGGGTGTGTGTGTGTCCTCATGATGGTGTGTGTGTGTGTGTGTGTGTATGTATGTCCTCATAATGGTTTGAGTGAGTTGTTGTCCAAAATCCATCTCCTTCAGATCTCTGGCTTCTATTTGATTAAGTGGACCAGGGATTATTATTCAGTGCCAGTGTATATACAGTCACCATCCATAATAACTAATAAATAATAATATCCAGACTTGATTTAAATAGCCTTGTGCTGAAGTAGTAAGATGACGAGAGTATATATAGTTAAGGGGGAGTGGGAGAAGGGGACAGGCTTGAGGGGGGAACTGGGGGTTACGGGAATAGGGGGACAGGCTTGGGGTGGGTAGAAAGCCTGTCCCCCCTATTCCCTCACCCCTCTAACCCCCCAAAACCCTCCCAAGTCTGCCCCCCTACTCCTGCACCCCCCAACCCCCACCAAGCCTGTCCCCCTATTCCCGCTCCCCCTTAAGGTAATTCTGGAGCATATGATTCCTTCAAACTATTCCAAGCAACAGGGCACCATTATTTTTGTCCATGTGGTCCTGTTTCCTGACTTATACTTTTGGAGGAATCAAGACACTCCAATGTATCAAAAGTATACTATCCAACAACACCTGGATATTTATTATTATGGCTGGTGACTGTAGTTAGGCCTACACGTTTGTACCAGCCTATATCCCCGTATAAATGTTAATATTATCTCTCTCTCTCTCTCTCTCTCTCTCTCTCTCTCTCTCTCTCTCTCTCTCTCTCTCTCTCTTTCTGTGTGTGTGTGTGTGTGACTGTATGTGTATGTGTATGTGTGACTCTCTCTCTCTCTCTCTCTCTCTCTCTCTCTCTCTCTCTCTCTCTCTCTCTCTCTCTCTCTCTCTCTCTCTCTCTCTCTCTCTCTCTCTCTCTCTCTCTCTCTCTCTCTCTCTCTCTCTCTCTCTCTCTCTCTCTCTCTCTCTCTCTCTCTCTCTCTCTCATGCACGCACGAACGAACACACGTAACATTTATTTCGTTTGTGTGATCCTCCACCGTGTGATTATCTGACCGTCTGGAGGAAAGGAGTCCCCCAAACTATTCCAGACAATAAACAGACCACCATTATTTCTGTTAATACATCTGATCCTATTTCCTGGCCTAATTATATACTTTGGAGGAATCAAATACACTCCAATGTACAAAAAAAAGAGTATTATCCTCTTATTCTCATTTATCACCACCTTGTCATGCTTAGAGAATACAATCATACCTATAAACGTAATAATTAGGGTAGAGACATCATACCTATAAATGTAATAATTGATTGATATTAGGCGAGACAAACAGAGAAGTCATATTGTGCCCGAAGCAGAAGGTGATTGAGATTTGGGACAGTGGCATTTAAAAACAAACAAACAAAAAAACTGACGAAATGAAAGGGTGAAGTGAAAGTCCATTTTAGTAACCATTTACAACAAGCTATTAAATTTAGTGTGTCTGTCTGTTTCCTGGTAGTGTTAGAAGGAAGCAGTAGAACTTTCTAGTTTTTTTCTACCAACATGAGAATCTTCCTTTTATTCATTATAGACATTTTAGCATACAGAATTCTTGTCCTTGCAAGGTCTCTTCAATATGTGGGTGTGCGTGTGTGTGTGTGTGTGTGTGTGGGAGATGGGTGAAGGAACTGTGTGTATGTGTGTGTGTGTAGTTCTTGTCTTTGTTTGCTTTACTTGTTCATCAGCAATAATAATGATGATAATGATAATAATAATAATCACTCTCTCCCCTCCCTCCCCTCCTCTTCCCTTTATACTCCTCTTCTTCCTTCCCTTTCCATCCCTTTTCTTTCCCCCACCTTCATTTTCCAACCCTCCCCTCACTCCACCTTCACTTTCCATCCATCCCCTCACTCCTTCCCTTTCCATTCATTCCTCTCCCTCTTTCCCTTTACACCCATTCCTCTCCCTCCTTCCCTTTACATCCATTCCTCTCCTTCCCTTTCCATTCACTCATCTCCCTCCTCCTCTTTACATCCCTTCCTCTCTCCCCTCCCATTCCCTTTCAACCCCCTCCTCTCCCCTCCCCTCCCTTCCCCTCCTACCCTTACATCTGCCAACCATACAACATCGTACTAGCACCACACACCATCGTATACACTAGGGATATTCTTGCATATTAAGAGCCAACTGTGTCCTACTAGATCGATATAGGATACCAAAATACGCTTGCGTCATTTCAAGATCCTTTCACACACACACACACACACACACACACACACAGAGGCCTCCCCTACATAGGCTAATAGGAAGTATAGATGCTTTGTGTGTGTGTGTGTGTGTGTGTGTGTTGCATATGAACGGCGCACGCAAGTTAGCAACAGCGTGTGTGTGTGTGTGTGTGTGTACGAAATGTTAGCAATAGTGTGTGTGTGTACGAAAGGTTAACAACAGTGTGTGTGTGTGTGTGTGTGTGTGTGTGTGTGTGTTCGAAAGGTTAAGAAAATGTGTATGACCCTATTCCATTCTTTTTCTCAGTTTAATTTATGTATTCATGTAAGAGATCATTTTACAACAACATTCCATTAATTGGTGAAGTTAATGTTAGTAGTTGTAGTAATATTGTTAAAGGTTAGTGGTAGTGATAGTGGTAATGTAGTAGTAGTGATAGTGAAGTGATAGTGATGGTAGTAAGGGTATCGTAGTAGTACCATAGTGATAGTAGTATGGTAGTAGTAGTAGTAGTAGTGATGGTGTAGTCTAGTGATAGTAGTATGGTAGTAGTAGTAGTAGTAGTGATGGTATAGGTCTAGTGGTGGTAGTAAGGTAGTAGTGGATACCTTGTTAGTGGTAGTTAGTGATAGTAGTGATGATTATCGGTAATAGTTGTAGTGGTAGTCGTGGGAGTGGCAACCTTGAAACCTGCTCTGTTCAACCTTACTACCCACACACACACACACACACACACTATTTCTCTCTATCTCTTATATATACACACACACACACACACACACACACACACACACACACACACACACACTATTTCTCTCTATCTCTTATATATACACACACACACACACACACACACACACACACACTATTTCTCTCTATCTCTTATATACACACACACACACACACTATTTCTCTCTATCTCTTATATACACACACACACACACACACACACACTATTCTCTCTATCTCTTATATACACACACACACACACACACACACACACACACACTATTTCTCTCTATCTCTTACACACACACACACACACACACACACAAACACACTCTTTCTCTCTATCTCTTACACACACACACACACACACTTTCTCTCTCTCTTACACACATACACACACACACTCTCTTCTCTGTTACACACACACACACACCCCCTTTCTCTCTCTCTGCGTTACACACACACGCTCTCTCTCTCTTTCTCTCTCTCTCTCTCTCTCTCTCTCTGTATGAGATGGTAGTACAGTATCGGTGGTAAATCTAGATCAACTAATTCTCCAAACTATTTCAAGCAAGAAACAAGACACCATTATTATTTGTAACCTATAGAAGACAGAGATGGTGGTGAAGGGATGACCAGGTTGTCCAGACTGTGAGTGGTCGCGTGGAGGAGGTAGAAAGGTTACTCAACTACCAAGACGGAAGTGTAATAAAGAGTGGCGTGAACAATACAAGTAATTAGTTAGTTACAGTTACATTGGGAAGTCGATACCTGTACAAATGAAGGTGTCGTCGCCATATAGTGGGACAGAAGAGAAACAACTATATAACACCTTGAAGCTCCACTGTTTGTTTCCATCTACAACGACACTCTATAAACTCAAGGCCTCACAAGAGTACCATAGCAGGCTACTCACAGTCCGGGGGTTGAGGTAGTAAAAACGAAAAAGAAAAAGTAACAGGCACCATAAATTTTAACCATGCATCTGATCCTGTTTCCTGCATGGTATACTATGGAGGATTCATGGTGCTCAATTTACCCAGAGTGTATTACGCCTTTATGGGAAGAGTTCACCTTTATTGGATTAAGAGATTGCAACATAATCTCGGACAAGATAAGAGCAGACCAAGAGGAATAGTAAAGTTGATAAGAGGAAGCCAAGTGGAAGAAGTAAAGTGATAAGATCACATCACATCAAACGGTAGGCCCAGGGGCAGCAAGTGTCTGACAGTGGGCCAGGCCAGACAATGGTGTTCTATAGTGTTAACACGAGACATTCGGCACAAGAGACACTCAGTGAAGGGAGGCTCGCTCTCCATCCCAGCAACTGCTAAGGTGGCCAGTAGCTCAACCTCAAACGAGCAGAGACTACAGACTACATTGTGCCTCCGAACCATGAGGCCTCGACGACGGTAGGAATATTTGTGACGGCAGCCAGACTCGTAATGGGTGATGGAGACGCTGAAGGGCCTCTCCTCTGCATCCCTACGTCGCCGTACAAGGAGGAGAGCAGCGGATCGGACTCAAGTAGCGGGTCAGAGAGAGAGGACGTCCATCACCACGAGATGGCAGACGGCAGGCTTCCTACATGAGTCTGTCAACTGTAGCATTGTGAAAGTAAAAAACTATAAAATCTGCTGAGCAATTGCAGTGTGTGGGCTGAACACTGGAGAGAGGCTGAAGGGCTGGCTTGGAGTTACAAATGACGACAGCATTTACTCCCCATTGACAAAGAAGACACCAGATGGAACCGATGGACAGAGGCACAGGAAGTGAGTGCATTTTGTATGTGGGTGGGAAGACTGGCTGGGGCAGATTGTTTTGACCAGGCATCAATATGTTGTTGGGTATATGATAGGTGGTGGGAACACAGTGTATAATACATTATACTTTAAAGTATATACACTGTGGGTGGGAGTGTGGTGACGGGCAGTGGTGGGCGTCTTGTTAATAATCCGACGGATGAGATGCAACATTTGTTGGTTGATGGTGTTTATGAACTGTTGTTAAGACTCCTGTACGGTAACTAAAACATCCCTGGACATCTGATAAGGATGGAGCAGGTCAGGAGTTGGGTTGGCTTGAAACAAAAGGCCATCACGTTCAGTCTCCTCCCTCCCCTCATGTATACGTGCGTCAAGTATCCAGGAGTGGGTAGTACGACAAGGTTGGAGGTGTGGCCGGGAGACATATAGTCTGTATAACTCATAAGTGGCATATACAAGATCGAGTATAACTGGTCAGGTGAAGAATGGTCAAGATTAGGGAACACATGGGCCATAAATGAGATGTATGTTAGGCAATATTTATGGGACACAGAAATAGTAAAAAGAGCAGTAGACCCAGCAGGCAGAGAATATGATGAAACTGAAGTAAGTGCATCGTGATCAGAGAATAAAGTTGGCAGCGAGGAGCACTGGACCTGAGCTACTGAGTACTATCAGACCAGACGTGAGGATGTGATCCAGACTACCTCTCCGGGAATGAGTGGCACCGCCAGTGTCCCAGCATGTCATATGATGCTTGTGGAGGTATGAAAGGAAACGAAGATCATTACGGTTATTAAAACCAGAACAATCACCCAGGTCAGAATACTGAGCATTGAAATCTTTCATATACACCATGTCATGCACTGTGGGAGAAGGAAGAGCCTCAAGAGTGAGTCTATAACAGAATAAACATTACATAATTGAAATACACCATCCCCCCAAAAGGACCTCAAAGAGCTGAAATGTAGGTGGAGATAGTGAGGAGGTGATGTGGCAAAAGGAGCTATGTATGTAAGTTAGGAGACCATTCCTTACCAGATGAACATATGGAACATAACCTGTGAGGGAAGAGCTTGCCCAGCAGCGAGAGGCCGTCCTGGAAATGCTTCCTGGAGAAAAATAATATTGGGATGGAAATGAAAAACATAGGCCTTGAGTTGAGTGAGCTTAGCATAACTGGTAATACCACAGACATTCCAGGAGATGACATATAGCTGGGTATCAATAGCGAACACAATATTTGGAGGTAGAAGTCAAGGGAATGGGGCAGACGAGCAACCTGGAGAAGGAGAGACGAACCAAGAGAAGAGATTGACTCACAAAGCTTCTCAAGATGAGAGGCAATAGTATGTATGCATCTTTTCAGTGAGGGTGGTGACAGTTGAGATGGCAGCTTGCTGAGCCTCAACCAAGGTGGAAAGTTTGGAGTCAATAGCGACCTGAGCTGCATCAATCCTAGCTTCATGGGCGAAGGAGCAGTTCTCAGTGGTTAATAGAGGAACCATCCTGGATAAAACGACGGGCAGAGTATACACCAAGGTGTCCCTTGGCAAGAACCCAGGTCAACATCAACAGGGAAACGGGTGAGGATATAGCTGGGGAATTTACGAGACCTTACCGGTGAGTCCTGAGGAATGAAAGGCAGAGACAACATTCACCAGCTTTGACATCTGGACCTCAGCTAGCTTACTCGGCATTTGGAAGGTCCTGTTGATAGCAGACAACCATCGTAACTTTGTGTCTGTGGATGGGTTCCCAGTGAAGGAGAGCTTCTAAGGGCAAAATCAGGAAGGTCAGACCAAGACGAGAGCTGGTAATGGTCAGGGCGAGAAACACCAGGGTGAGACAGAGAAGGTACAGTATGCCGTGCACAGCTGAAGCACACTTCCCAGTCTTGACAGTTGGGGGTAAACAGTCCAAATTATTAGATGTTTCTGAGTCAGAAGAGGCGTCTACAGGTCGTGTGGTATGGGTGGAAGAGGTGGGCGGCTGCAACCTAAGCTGCTGAGTGACTGAGGACAGAGGGGGAGGGTTGTGAGAGGGCAGCTGAGGCCAGTGGTCTTCAACATGGCTAAGTCGTCCTCCAAACAGGAAGCTATATACATCCGACCCCGAGCTCTCCATCAGGCCAAGCAACGCCTCAATGGGAAGCAGCAAACTAATGAACAAGCAGTGACCACCTCAGAAACTGTCAGCCTGGAACACACACATACACACACACAAACACACACACCACAACAGAACAAAACTCAAGAGTATACAAGAAAATTAATAAACAAACAACACAGAGAACAACGCAGAACCAACACAAACAACAGACAAACAACATGGAGGGTCAGAAGGCCAAGGTAGCGTCTGTACACAACCAAACTTGGGACCAGATTCATGTCTGTAATATAGGGAAGGATGAGATATTGTGTGTATGTGTGTGTACTGTAGCATATAGGGTAGGATGAAACGTTGTGTTTGTATGTGTGTGTAGCATAGGAAAGGATGAGACATTGTGTGTGTGTGTAGCATAGGGTATAGGATGAGACGTTGTGTGTGTCTGTGTGTGTGTGTGTGTGTGTGTGTGTGTAGCATAATATAAGGTATACGATGAAACGCTGTGCTTGTGTGTATGTGTGTGTGTAGCATAGGGTAGAATAAGACGTCATGATGGTTTGGGTGAGATACTGATTCCTCCTAAATAGACCAGAAAACAGACGACCTCAATGACACCAATGGGGGAGTTGTTGGTTGATTGGCATAGTTTGTTTATAAGTGAGTCTAGATCCCCTTCACCTAGTTTTTTTCCTCTGTTTCTGTTTACTGTGTGTGTGTGTGTGTGTGTATGTGTGAGTGTGTATCTATGTATGTATGTGTGTGTGTGTGTGTACCTATATATAGCACACTCTCTCCCTCCCTCCCTCTCTCCATCAGGCAATTACTCTATATTATTTTCTGTGATGTGTTGGGGAAGGTTGAACTGGTGTGACATGGCAGTGAAGCCTTTACAACACACTCTTGTCTCATACATACTTGCAAGGATCGTTACATATTTCATCATGAGGCTATTCCAAGCAGACATGGATCATTATTATGGCTCGTGACTGTACAACAAATGCTAGGTTTCATTTTCCTCTCTTTTTCCTTTTTACGCTCGTCATAATAATAGCCTCTTATTTTGCTATTTCTATCTTTCGTTGTATTTCTCTGTTTTTCTCCTGTCTTTCTTTCTCCCTTCCTTCCTTTTTCCCGTCTTTCTTCCTCCCTTCCTTCCTTTTTCCTGTCTTTCTTCCTCCCTTCCTTCCCTTTTCCTGTCTTTCTTCCTCCCTTCCTTCCTTTTTCCTGTCTTTCTTCCTCCCTTCCTTCCTTTTTCCTGTCTTTCTTCCTCCCTTCCCTCCTTTCCTCTCCCCTTCTCCCTCCTTTCCTCTCCCCTCCTCCCTCCTTTCCTCTCCCCTCCTCCCTCCTTTCCTCTCCCCTTCTCCCTCCTTTCCTCTCCCCTCCTCCCTCCTTTCCTCTCCCCTCCTCACCACACCCACCCTTCCCTTAGGCAAAGCCCCAAGGAGGTGTAATAATCTACTGCCCCAAGAAACAGGTTACACACACACACACACACACACACACACACACACACACACATTCACATTTCTCTCTCTCAAGGCAACACTGTGAATGGATCGATAGAGTGTCAAGACGGGCGAGACAGCGTGGTGCCTGAGAGAGAGAGAGAGAGAGAGAGAGAGAGAGAGAGAGAGAGAGAGAGAGAGAGAGAGAGAGAGAGAGAGAGACTGCTACTCACTCACTCTCTCTGGCAACAATAACTGGAGAGGATGCAGAGGGATAATCTATTGAATAGGATGAGAGGATGAAGGGAGTAATCTATTGGAGAGGATGAGAGAAGTTACAAGGATGAAGAGGATAATATATTGGAGAGGATGAGAGGATGAAGGGAGTAATCTGTTATCATAATCCTTCCCTTTGGGGTACTGGACAAATAGGCCATTCTGACGGGGTGGGATATACACATGCATTTGTATTTGTATAAATCTACTGTATAGTCACCCACCAAAATATACACATACATGCATTTGTATTTGTATATAATATGTACTGTATAGTTACTCGCCTAAATCCCTATATGGCCCACCTGAGTCGAGGCCCGAAATGTGAACTATGTTATATAAGGTTTCTGGTTCGACAGCACACTCAAACCATCACGAGGACACACACACACACATACATACACACTCAATCATCATGAACACACACACACACACACACACACACACACACACACACACACACACACACACACACACACACACACACACACACACACACACACACACACACACACACACATTTTGAACCAGTGGAGGCTTTGAATGTGTTGTCGTCCAGAAACAGCCTATATATACTTCAGATTCTTAGGGCACAGACTTTGACTCTGGTGATGTGAGGATATCATACTGTTGGTAATAATGTTTCCACCACACTCTTGGTTTGAAAATTGGAGACTTCTGATTCCTCCTGACTATGCCACGAAACAAGCTCCTTCCTTATAGGTGGTGTTTCGTGGCAATATTTTGAAGGACTCATTCATTTACCTCCAATTTTCTGACTACATCACAGGGTTCCTTGAGGGGTAATACACTTTTGGTAAACTGGAGTGCATTATTCCTCCATATTATGTCAGGAAACAGGACCAGATTGATAAAGATCATGGTGGCCTGTTGCTGGGAATACTTTGGAGGAATCAGTTGCTCCAGATTTACCACCAACACTGTATACCATTATCCCTTTAAATGTTGAATCTCTAGATACTATTGACTAATGACGGGTGCTCGTAGTAGAGTAAACACACACACACACACACACACACACACACACACACACACACACACACAACTCAAACA
>JAWZYT010003267.1:97500-125000 GCA_034508575.1 Petrolisthes manimaculis
AAAACACATCTAACTCGGCCAACACTGTTCCCCTGTTAAATCCGCTGGCGATCACACGCAATCCTTCAGTTAGTTACCCCGGTTCCCGGTTCCCGGGGTAACTAACTGAAGGATTGCGTGTGAACGCCAGCGGATTTAATTTGGAAGTTGGTTAACGGAGTGATGGCCGAGTTATGATGTATTTTGTTAAATCTTCCCCGCGATAATTACTGATACATCGTACGTCTGTACTTTAAGATGTTATTATGAAACGTGCACTATTGAAATTGTAACAGGCACTTTTGGAAATAGAAAAAAAAAAAAAAAAAAACCAAGATCAAGATAAAAACAAATATATATATTGGTGTATGAGGTGCAAACTAAAGATTAAGATATAAGGTGCCGTTGTAAAGGCAATATTTCCCATCAACCTTTGAAATTGTAACAAGCATTTTTGGGAATAGAAAATTGTAAAGTAAAAAGGGAAATAGATTAAGATAAAAAATATATATATATAAGTTTATAAGGTGCCGTTGTAAAGTCAATATTTCCCATCAACAACATAACCAATTTCATAGTTTCAAATTCATACACAGTCAGTTCTCCTAAGATGGTGGTAGGATTCTGATTTATTTTTTCCCTTCCTACTGGAATTCGACAAGGGTGTGTCCCTGTCCCCACACATTTCAATGCCTCTATGGGCTGAATGATTGGCTTGGCTGATCTCGCTGCCATAATGCTGCCCTTTAATTTCCACTTCCACTGCTCCATAGAACTTACAAACCACCTTCACAATGTTGGCCTAACAATATAAGTAGCTAACGAGTCATGTAAATTTATGTTTTTTTAAATCTAAACTGCTATATTATGGAATGACCTACCATCCTTTATAATCCCCCTACCTTATGACCTACCCACGTTCATAAGGCTTAAATTGTATATCCTCATTACAGTATTTGGATATGGACTATTTGATCTGTTCTTAATTTGTCCATGCTCAGCTAGTGGATAATTTGCCCTTGCTGTTGCTTAACCCATTACAAACATAACACTGCTTTGTTCCAATCCCATTCACTGAGCTCCAATCCAAGTTCATCCCATTATCAATTAACTCATCCATCCCTTCACCCACTAACTACAGTACGTACAGTACAGTTGAGCAAGTAGAAAGTGCAAGAAAAATATGAGTGTTTATGGCAAAATCTTTCAGTTCTATGTAATAAATCTTAGTTTTCTTATCAATGAAAAGTGGAACGTGACTGAATGAAATTTTTGAGTGGTAACCAGAAAAGGACATAATATTATACACTCATAGTTTACTTGCACTTTCTACTTTCTGAAGGTACTTTACGTGAAAAGTGATGAAATATTAATCTGGAAGAGCTTGTCGCCTTTGGAATTTCTTGGACTGTACGACGTTGCCACTGACACGATCATGGACTCATGGTATTATTAAAAGGGGTGAGGTAATAGGGTGACAGGTTTGGGTAGGTTTTAAGGGGGTGCATGGGTTTTTTAGGGTGCGGGAGTAGGGGGACATGTTCTACTCCCGCAGATTTTACAAAACACATCTAACTCGGCCAACACTGTTCCCCTGTTAAATCCGCTGGCGATCACACGCAATCCTTCAGTTAGTTACCCCGGCAACAGATTCCCTATTCGAAACACTGAAGCGTTTTGTGGCCTGTATTATTTGGAGGGTTCATAGAGCTCCAGTAAGGGCCCTCAAATGTTTTAAACCTACGGGCCTGAGAGACTTGGGAGAGTAGTGAGGTAGCTGACACGACCTAATTAAGGGCTTAATTTATAACTTACACTGATGCTTGAACCTCCCCACATTTTCAACAAAGGGAAATACGATATTGATGATGTAATGTCCATATACGTACACACATAATAATCATATTGGCTTGTATTAATAAATATGTAAATTTTGGTAACAACATACATGGGTTTTCCAATATTTTAAAGACTGATGGTGATTTTAGTAGGAAGGAAAGACAGACTAAAAGAGTGTTCCAGTTAATTTTGTGTATGTGGTCAGTATGTAAGAATATCCATGGTGTATACGATGGTGTGGTACTGATACGATTACTGGGTGTTTTGTCTATGGAGTCATCGTACCGGTACCACACCATGACCAACACCACGGTTGTTCTTGCATACGGACCAGTTGTGTGTATGGGATAGTAAAGTGATGAAGAAAGACATTATTACTGTTTGCCAAATAGAAGAAGAAAAATATATATAGACGAAATAAGTTACTTCGAATTGTTAAGCAAGGCAGTTTGTGTTAAGGGGGTGCGGGAGTAGGGGACAGGCTTAGGGGGGGTCTGGAGGGTGTGTGGGAATAGGGGGACAGGCTTGGGGTGGGTAGAAAGCCTGTCCCCCTATTCCCGCACCCCCTAAGCTTGTCCCCTACTCCCGCACCCCCCCAAAAAAAAACAAAGCCTGTCCCCTACTCCTACACACCCCTAAACTCCCCCCAAGCCTGTCCCCCTATTCCCGCACCCCCTTAATTAAGGGAATAATACTGTGTTGGTGGTAAATTTGGAGGAACTGATTCCTCCAAACTATTCCAAACAACAAGACACTATTAGTTGTGTTCATTTGTTTGTGTTTCCTGGCATACTTATTAGGAATCAAGGCACCCTAATGGACCCAACTTACCCTTAATTACCAATATTATGAGAAAGACCAACATTTTCCTGGGCAAGGTTAGGTTAGGTTAGGTTAGGTTAATAGGGATAATTAAGTTAGGTTAGGTTAGGTTTACATTCTTATTACCCGATAATATAGTAAATATAAATGTCATTAATTATTACATACAGCCTTTCTTTTCATTTCAGGAATAGCCAGTTGAGAAGATGCCAAGAAAACTGAGCAAGGTTTCCATGTACGTATTATTTGGCCACAAGAATTCATACACACGCTGTTGTTGTTTTCGAAAGTTTACAACATCTAGGAAATGTAAGACTATATAACTGCAATGCAACATTATTATTAGGTTTGTTGTTTTGCAATGTAAGACAACGTAACTGCAATACAATATTTTTGCACAGAGGCACAAACACAGGAACACACACGCAGTAGACTTTAAGGAGAGCAGACGTCTGTCTCACAACATCAGCAGAAGTAATCATTACCTATTTGTTTAGTTATGGATTTGAGTTAAGCTTGTATTTAATTGGTCATAAATCAGTAAATGAGAATTATGAGTGAATATGTGCAGTAATTTTAAAGTAACAAAAGTGAAAATACTGAGGGAAGAAAAGGGTGACTCTTGGCAACTGTAGGGTACCAGCCCTGCCTGCCAGCTGGGCGGACAAAACAGCTGATAACAACAAAAACCATTATACAGAAGCAGAGGTTGTCAGCTGAACTGTAAGTAAACAACAAACATGAGTTTGTTTGTCATGCAAAGAAGGAAGGGAAAGAAGAAGAAAAAGGAGGAGGATTTTTTGTGATTTTGTAGAGTATGAAAATTTAAACAAATTAATAAGGAGAGTTAAAATACTGGAGGATTAAGTAATGGATATAAAAGAGGCGATGTACAGAAATATACCTTTCCAAATAGAGTAATAAATCAATAACAAAAATTAACAAAAGAAGTTGTGTGTGCCAAAAACAAACATAAATTTCAAGAATAATATGATAATTGGGTTTAAAAAAAACGGAACATTACGAGCTGGACTCAATTCTGTAAAAATACAAATAGGCTATAGGTAAGAACAAATGGGTAAAAAAAAAAAAAAACATACACACGTTTATTGCAATACTTCCACAATAATGAAGGACCTCTCTTTCCATTATTATAGTCTGCATGTGTAAGAATTGCTGTGGTGGACTGTAATGTACTTTGTGATCCGGGCACTGGAGTATCTATCTATCACTGAGGCCCTCAACATATCTCAATGATCCCTGGAACTTCATTTAGCCTCTTGTGTTTTTGGCTTCCTAGACTGATTGTTTGATTGATTGATATTAGGCGCCGCAACAGCGAAGTCATATGACGCACGAGGAAGAAGGTGACTGAGAGGCGGGACAGTAAGCACAAAAGGTAACAGATGAAAACAAATGGACAGTTAAAAAATAATGTGAAAGCCCCTATTTAGTGACCTTTTACAACAAGCAGGGATATTGGGAGGTATTCATAACCCACTACCCTAGAGAGGGATAATGGGGAGGTTGTTGTTGTTGTTGTTGAAGTTCCTCAAGCTGTCTGGCCGAGGTATTCATAGCCCCCTAACCCAGGAGGGAGGTAATCACATAGCCCCCTATACCATACAGGGATATTGGAGAGGTAATCATGGCCCCCCTATACCTAACACAGGGATACAGGTGAGGTATAGGGTCCTACATAACCCCCCTATACCTACACCATACAGGGGGTGTTGGCTTTCTAGTCATTTTAGCTCCCTTTTATCATTGTGGTCGTCCTTCACCAAACCTACTAGAACTTTTTTATCATTAATTAAATACGAGAGGTGATTTTTTCCTGTATTGAAATGTGAAAGTCTTGTTATTATCATTAATAGAAATTATTATGTTCTTTGTATTGAAATGTCTGTGTGTGTGTTACTGTAGTGATGGACCCTACTTAATAGACCCTAGGATTGTGTAGGAATATTGGAGGCTACTGATTCCTCCTGAGTGTCACATGAAACAGACTCCTTCTATATGAGTAGTGTTTCGTGGCAATGTTTGGAGGACTCGATAACCTCCAGTTTTTTCCTACTATATTCCTAATGGTTTTTAGAATAACAAAAAAATATGTTTATATAACCAGAGGATTTTTTGTTCTCAATATTGATTCTGTAATAGTAGTTATCCTTTGCCACACCCGTACAAACACTAAGCCCTTATTATATTCACAAAAGCAAAGTTCACACGTAAGGGGAAATGTTTTTGTTGGTGGTGGTGGTGAATTGTAAGGTCTATTATGATTCTTCCAAACAACAACAAGGTCAGGACACAAACCCCCCAATACTTAAGAGGGTTCAGTATCCTTCCAATTTACCAACAAGAAGATAATAATTATTTCCCCTTATGTTAAAATTTTGTTGTTGTTGAACGTTTCTTCCCGGCAAGAGAAGTGAATTGAAGTCCCATTTAGTCGCCTTTTACGATAATCCCTAATGATAGACACTTGTTGTATTCCACTTACTTGTTACTTACTTACTAGTGACAAGTTATAAACCTTTTACAGGGTTTACTTAACATACTGGAGATAATGTACAGTTGCCGACACATGAAACACACACACTAAATTATCCAACATACAATAGGACTCGTCGCCTCTACACACACATACACACATACACACAACGTCTTAAACTAAATAGCCTTTGCTCAATGAGAAGCCCCGTTTCATGTGTGATTGTTTCTTATGTCGTCAACTGTACATAGGATAGCCTATGGGTGATATCTTTTACATAATGAAAACAAACAAAAGCATAATGATGTAAATATATCACTTTATACTGACTGTATATTATTTCTCTATCCTGACACCTATATGTATGTATGTATGTATGTACACACTGTAGCCTATGCTTGTATAGTCGAGCACCATAATCTCTAGCCCACTTGACTGACTTGAGTCAAATCCCGAGATCTGAAGCAGACGATCTCTCTCTCTCTGTGTATGAATGTAACAACAGCAGTACTGTACTCGTGTGTGTGCGTGTATGTATGTATGTATGTTTTATCACTGTGTGTAGCGTATCTCATGGAAGAGCTCCTTTCCGACAGAGGTGGTTTGCTGAAGTTAAATCCCAAGCACATTTCAACTGGCCTTTGGTAAGTCTTGTGTACAGCAGTACAGTAGGCTACTTGGTTCATTTTGAGGCGCTCATTATATAGCATTCATTTACTACCAGCAAAGTTTCAATTCTAATATTGTAGTTTTGTATAGTGATGAATGTTATTCAAGTTAGGGCTATCCGTTTAAGACTTTATTATGAATACTTGTCTTCATCATTTATATTTATTTCGTGTTTTCTCCGTCTCCCTCGTGCTACAAGGTCTTCTAAGCTTCCTAAATGACAGTCAATAATTTTATTTTTGTTAAAGCTTAATGGTTGGGAGTTGGTACCGTTGAAAAGAAGTTGCCACATCAACAATAGTATAGCTTGAAAAAAAAAAATACTTATCAGCTGCTGAGTGGATGGAGGGATCACAAGAATGTTTGTTTACGTTTGTCAGCTGTTGAAGAGCACGGGAGGCGGAACGCTTGGCAGGGGGGGGGGGGGGGGGGGGACAGCTTATTTTATTATTATGTTGATACAAATAATGGTTAACAATTTCCTGTGTGATAATTACAAGCCCAGGTAAGTCCACCACAACACACATATATTATTATAAAGGGCCATAGTCAAGAACATCCATGGTAGTATATACGATAGCATGGTACCGGTACGACGATTCCATAGATTAACAACAGAACCATCGTACCACTTCCACACCATCGTATACACTATGAATGTTCTTGAATACGGCCCGGTGTCTTAGGAGAGTGGTATAGCGTAAGATTTTTTGGTACCCGATTTTTATTTTTTTTTATTTTTTTTTATTGTATGCCTGAACATCCATGGGTAATAGTCTAGTGTTGGACCATAATCAGGTTTTTTTTTTTTTTTTTATGATCCGACACTGGACAATTTGGATTGAAGGCTTGCAGATTTCAATGTTTTATAGTGTTTTTTTTAATGCATTTATTGTTCAATGCTTTCGCATTTTAATGTTTTGGGAGATACGACCCCCCCCCCCATGCCCCCAACCCAATTTCCATAAACACTTCATTTTCGCCATATTTGAACTAGATTCGGTAAATTTTTACAAGTTGCCACAACAGGATTTCACTGGAAAAAAATATATTTCCTAGGAGGATTCAGTGTGATTTGAGTAATATAGTATATTTGCCTTTTTAGATTGCACTCATGACATGCCATAAATCTGGAAAAGTGAAAAACCCGAGCCAAGTTTCGGCAAAAGTTGGCTCGGGTTTTCCACTTTTCAACAGGCATAAATCTGGAAAATTGGAAAACACGAGCCTAGATTCAATAATTTACCAAACCTAACCTAACCTGGGCAGACTACCGGGACCTAACCTGGGCAGACTATCGGGACTTAACCGGGGCAAACTATTGGGACCTAACCGGGGCAGATCACCAGGACCTAAGCAGGAACAAATATACAGTAGAAATTAGTCAAACCTAACCTAATCTGGACTGGGACACACTACCGGGACCTGACCTAACTTAATCTGGACTTCAACATCAGAATTTCCCTTTTTACCTCAATTATTCCCTGTTTACTCTTGAAAATTGATGGTCTTTCAGGTATTACATCTTGTAGAAATTTCCGTTTACTCTTGAACGAGCTGTAAATTATTTCCCTGTGTAGACTTCGAAATTCCCTAAATCAGAGAAATTACCCTGTACCTGGCAACACTGCTTGTAGCCAAATGTTTACCTTCTGCCCCCCATTATCTTATTCTGCTCGTTATCATAATTTGTCGTGGTCCTGATGAGGTTAGGTTAGGTCAAGTGAGGTCAGACTAATTTTATTTAAAGCGCTGTAGTGTTTTCCCGACGAATCTAGTTCAAATATAGCGAAAATGAAGTGTTTATGTAGATTGAGTTGGAGGGGGTTGTAGGGTTTTTGGGGCGGGGAGGTCGCAGGGGGGTTCGTATCTCCCAAAACATTAAAATGCGACGGCCTTGAACGATAAATTCATTAAAAAAACACTATAAAACATTGCAATCTGCAAGCCTTCAGTCCAAACCAGATTATGGTCCAACACTAGACTATTACCCATCCATGGCGTTATACCATTACGATGATTTTGCCGTTTATCCATGGAACCATCGTAATGCACCACCAGTGTTCTTGAATATGGTCCTCATGTCACACCTTTATTGCCTCGTAGTACCTGTCAGTTTATTACTGTTATTATTACAGGTTTTATTATTATTATTACCAGTATTATTATTATTATTATTATTACCAGTATCATCATTATTATTATTATTATTTCCGGTATATTATTATTATTACTACCGGTATTATTATTATTTCTAGGCATTTTAAGCCTTGCAAAGACTGGCTAATATTGTGATGATCAGCGCCAGTGAACTATTGGTTAAGTTAGGTAGGGTTCAGTTTCCTGTACCCTTACTAGTGGAATTATCTCAGGTAATGAGTAGCATAACTTTGACTCAATTCTAGGAGGTAGTTTTTTCAATGCACAGGTATGATAATGCTAAAATTTGAGAAATGACACCTGTGATGCATACGGTACTTTGGAAAAACTGCATAAGAGTTTCACGAGGCAAATATTTCAGTTTCCAGCAATAATTTCTATTTTATCTACAATCTTATTCCACCATGACATGCAGGAGGATTTTATCTACATCATCCACCCATTTCTAATCATGGTAGCATAATATTTGTAAATCAATATCGGCATATAAAAAAAGTTGTATAAACATTTTTAGCTACTCGTTTCACTTCAACTCGTATTTAATCGTATATTTTTAATTATATGGATATTTTTTTCATGACAAAGTAATCCTCTATCATTATTCTGTCAGGTTACCAAAGTGCCAAGTAGATATTAAGCGAAATAAGTGAGGCATCAAGAAAAAACAAAGAGTGTACCGTGGACAAATGCAAAGGTAAAGGCTAAGGTAAGCGTGAGCGGAGGTTGCCTGAAGATATTGACCAATCAGCGACGAGCATTCAAAATACAGCTAGGCTCCAATTGCAAGCTTGGATGGGATAGAGATCATAGAGTATAGAGTAAAAAGTAATTGGTCATTTTGATCAGTGAAGCCTGGGAAGTGTCCTCGGCCTACAATTTTTTTTTTTTTAATGACCAATGGGGGGGTCCATCCCAGTACCCTGCAGCCCAAGCCGCTGATGCTGTTATTTGGCCTTAACCCTTAACGTCCGGACCGCGGTCATAGACGGCCCCAGGAAGCACCCGGGTCGTGTCTTACACCCTGCCATGTGGTGACCGGACGGGATGAAGCACCGCTATTGCCAATGTCAGCATTTGCGAGCCCAATTTGGCGTTTTTTTTTTTACTTGGCTATACTTCACCACCATCCCTACAAATCACCATCGTCAGTCAGTGTGTTACTGACTGTAAACATGGATGGATGTGGATTAGATTTCTCGTGCGTGTCCGATTCTGTGGTGCGCCATGCTTACTTACAACACTGACTGCCACCCGCGCGGGCCACGTTCAGTTGTCGTCAGAGCCACTCCACCTAAGCGAACGCAGCCGCGCTCACACGAGAAAGTACCCTTCATTCCTCACTTAATTTCTCGGCAACGGAGAGTTGTAGAGAGCTGAGGTTGGTTTTATTGGAAAGAGGAAGAGTTGATGGTGCTAACAAGACCAAATTTAAGTTGTTCAGTATCGTAGTTTAGACGTACAGAGTAAGTGGAATAGAGCGATTTTGGAAAAATCGGCCAAAAGCGCCCGGCCAGGCAGTAGGGAAATTAAGACTAGCCCTGGACTGACAAAATGGCTATCCATAGTTATCCCGTCGCGGAGGGGTTAAGGAGGTTACCCATGCAAATTCAACGTAAATTTGAGATATTGTTGAAATTTGTGAAAATTCTCAAATAAAGTTAGATTATATGGTAACACTTTCCTAGAGGTTTTTTGCCAATATATCAATATTTAATTGCTTGCCATCGCATGTGTAACACGTGCGAGCATGCATTGATGATTGATGACGAATTGATCTTGTGCTATTTCCCTCTAATTTGGCTAATTTCAAGGTTGTTTTGATTATCATACGTTTGGCAGTGTCTGTGTGTGTGCATGCACGTTTCCTCTTACATTGTGTGTGTGTGTGTGTACTGTGTACGTTTTCTTTTAAAATTTAGAGCCCACCCCCAACTCTCAGTACTCACGTGTTACTCTTTCCCCTTGCACTTTCCAAGTTTCCACACAAACTGAAGTATGAAACTATATCAATATGATGCATGGTATATCTCAAGAGTGATGCTCTTGGCCAGGTGAGCACATACAATGCCCATTGTTCAAAGCGATGACCCTCGGTTGGTGCATAATCGCAGGTTTGTTTTAAACTCATGTTTTCCGAAAAAGTAATTTTATCAACTTTGACTCGCAATATCTCCAACAAATATTTTCCAATCCCTTTCAAACTTCTCTGAGTTCATTATCAGTGCATTCTGCAAAATCTGCACAAATTTTATTTAGATCTGTGGTTTTGTTTGGATACAAGACATATACATGTATGATGATGATGGCTGTTTCCTCGGGTCCGAGGATCAATGGGAAGAAAGTCTCTGGCATGCCCTTTGGTGGCTGTGTAGACCAATTCTTGAGTGGCACACTCTGGCACATCTTGGGCATGGGTATCCTTGGGTAGGTGGACTCTGGGTAGGTATATACTGTATATATAAATCTTGTGAAAATTGAGGATTTTTACTGTTTTGAAAAGCTATTACTTGGAAACCATATTGAATGAAGAGCTAGGATTTTGCAGGATTATTTTTGATGGTATGGTACACAATCTTGGCCAATTTTATCACTGTAGGAAACATATGAACAAAATTAGAATTTTCGTAAATTAATTTTAAAAATTTTACCTACTTTACGCCAACCTAATTTTTTTTCAAAAATACTTACAGCAATGAAACTTTGTCAGTACAATCTAGCAATGACACCAATCAATGGCACACATAATCAAGTTTCTGTGATTTTTTTTTTTCCCAGGTTCTAATCCCTGGTACTTTTTTTTTTTTTTTTTTTTTACAAATGATACACCATTCTGTCCGGTGTAGTTCCAGGAATGTCCTCGGTCTAATTTTATTTTTGGTGGATATGTGTTTCTTGAATTATCAGCTTAAAACAACCAAAGATTTATGGCTTTCTCAACATAGACTCTATGGTCTCAAGCATCAAGGATGCAGGCAGGCCTGGCTTGCATGTCCAATTTAGGAATGAATTCAAACCACAAAATTTTGAACACATAAATTTAATACTAAACATAATAGAACAATGTAACATAACATTACCTAGCCTAACCAATCATAGCATAACATAATGTAACACCATGATCTACCATAACCAAACATAACATAACCTAGCCTAACCAAACATAGCATAATATAACATAACATGACCTAACCAAACATAGCATAACATAACATAACCAAACCAAACATGGCATAATATAATGTGGCCTAGCCTAACCAAACATTGCATAGCATAACATAACATGACATAGCCTAACCAAACATAGCATAGCATAACATATAATAAAACATTTCGTAACATAACATAAATTTGACATAACATTATCATACATTTCTGTTATTTGGTTATTCCATTCTTTCTTTTAGTCACTAATTTATTTGCTTCTTCCTGTTGACAATATTTACTTAATTTCTTTTGACTTTTATTTTAATTATGTATATGTTATTCAAACCAGTATTTTCTTTTTCTATAATTTCTTTTGACTTTTTAAAATTATATATTTATCTAATAAAAAAGTTTAAAAATGACCAATGGAGGGGGGGGGGGGTTTCAATCCCAGTACCCCTGCAGCCCAATTCGCCACTTGGGCCTTGCTATTTAATCGTGGCTGTTACAATGCCACCTTCTGCTGTACTTGCGTCATGGATAACTTTTGTGGTTGTAAAGCTGGCATGGTTTCTCTGGAGGACCAGCAACCACTTCGGATAATGGACTCCTCCCACCCTCCTAATAAGTTCACATAAAAATAATTAGAGGAAATTTATTGACAAAACCACATGTAGGATATTCACCCGGATAACGTCGGGTATCGCTGCTAGTAATGTATGTTTTAGTATCATTTCCCACAATTTTGGACCATTCTAGGACACTTATCATCTATGGTGTTTCTCTCGTTTTCAAAATATGCCCTGTTTTACAAACATAATTTGGAAATTTGTCTAACCTAACCTAACCACAGCAGACTACCAGGACCTAACCTGGGCAAACTATTGGGATATAGCTGGTGTAAGATATATCATAAAGTGACCGGGGCAAATTCCCGGGACCTAGCCGGATGTGGTAACACTGTGCGGCCCTAGCCAAGAATGCAGTAATACCTATATTTTTGTTGTATTATTAATAAATTTATTTACATTCTATGCCAAATGTTATATATAACCTATATATATATATATATTTCTTTTTTTCTAAAGAGTGGAAATGACTCGCAACAGAGTGAACTACCTGCCACCAGAATGGAATGACGACAGGCAAATGCCAACATTTATGATCAATGACAGATTGGGCCAATCTGAATGGCACTTATTCTGGTCAAGTGTCATAACCAACTGATGTCGTGTCAAGCTTTGTCCCACCTTCAGTGTTCAGGTAACATCAACATAATTAAACAGTAGTATTTCGAGATGTAATACTGCTATACCTATTTGTTTGGTTTGAATGGCTTTTAGTAACTCTTGCTGCATTTATCATACTAAGTAAATCAAGCAAATTAATATAATTACTGAAACTTAATATCATGAAAGGAGGAGATTTTAGAAATAATTCAATAATGCCAAGTTTAAGTTTTTCATGTGTTGTGAACAGAAAATAATTACTTTGAAAAGATTATGATGGCAGGCATAAGCAAGTCATAGGGAGCAGGGATTGATGTAAAGTGACATAATACTGTAGTCCAGAGTGGAATCAGAGGCACAGGTTTGAGAGAAAATTTAGCTGTATCATACAAAGAAATTGCAGTACTTTGTATTCCATCAGGAAGAATAAGGAGAGGGAATGTAAAAGTACAGTATATTAATGTTTTTACAGAAATTTACACCAAGCATGAATGAAAGAATTTAAAAAACTAAAACTAGCTTTAGCCTGATTTTGGGCAGAAATATACAGTACAGAGTTTGGTGTTGGTCCTATCTGTATGAATCTTCCTTATGGTAACAGTAGAACAAGTGTTATTATCTAGTATAAAATATTGACTTTATTGTTAATGCAACATCAGTGGTCATATACCACAACAAAGGTCATGGGTAAAACAATGATATTGACTATTATAGTATGATGGCTCCAGTCACTGGTATGCCATATTCAGGGTTGAATTTCTGGAGTTTATATAGCACTTGGAATGTAGGGTGGAAAATCACACTGCTGTGATCATGTATGTAAATACTAAAATTCCCCATGGTAGAAGAACTATTTTGTCTCCCTTGTGGGTTTTTGTATTTACTTAGAATGTATGTACTTTACTTTTAGTCAAGTTATAGATATATTTTGTATGGCTTGTTTATGTTGAAACACAATAAGCATAATTCATCTGAATTTTCTCTGTTCTTCTTACTACAGCCAGGGGGAAGTTGTGCCATACTTAGAGTTTATTCAGGCCAATATAAACAGACGAGGAGAGAGCTGGGGGAGTTGGGGGACCAGTATCATCGTCAGTACTCCTGCCTGTTACACTTAGAAACTGCTTAAGCGAGCAGTGGGGCTGTCCTATTTAGGACGTTGTGCTTAGTCGATGTTACTGTACTGAAGGTGAGTCCTGTCACTGATGAGTGCTTTTATTTACAGTATATATAGTAGTGTTGCAGTGAGTGTGTTCTGTATTGCAGTGTTATGTTTTGCATTGTGCAGAGATGTCTTCTTGTAAAAAATATTTGCTTTAGACAGAGTGAAAGAGTGAAGAATGTATGCCTCTTGCCTCTATACCCAAGGGTATAGACCTCTGTAATGCATGATGTACATTGCTTGGGGTCTCTTGTCATAGAAATAACATATACTGTATGTATGTGTACAATATGCTGAATTTTTTTAGGAATGTCGGGTAGAAGTGTGAGTATGGAAGTGAAAAGGGGACTACGAAATAGTATAATCCTGCCAACACTGACGTATGCGTTGGAGACATGGAGTAGGGCTCATCAGTCGAGAATAGGTGCTGTGGAAATGAGTTATCTGAGAGGTGCATGTGGACTGACAAGGTGGGATGGAGAAAGTAATGAAAGTGTGTATAAGAGATGTGGTATGAGTGAGAAGGCAATCGGTATTGTGTGTGGAGTGGTTGAGAGAGTGAAACGTAATACTTTGAGGTGGTTTGGACATGTAGAGAGAATGCAAGGTGAGGAGTTTGTAAAGAAGGCATATGGAAGTGAAGTTGTGGGATGTGGTGTGAGAGGCAGACCACCCGTTAGATGGCAGAACAGAGTGGAAGAGTATGTAAAGGAGAGAAACGTGAGGGGGAGGGGAGGGCTGGACCAAGTAAGGAGGGAGTGTTTGAACAGGGAAGACTGGAGACCTTTCTGCCGTGGCCACCCCCTTCGGGGGAGTTCCTGGAGGGAACGAGGCGTCAGAGCTATAGATAGATAGATAGATAGTCGGGCAGCATTGGTACGTGGAACCATGAGCCCTCTCTGAGGTACCCGGTACTACAAGAAATGTACAAGTTAGTAATATGCAGTAAATCTTTGTGGTTATACATTTCACTCTGTAATTTGTTATTTTTTATACAGAGGTTAATTGGGAATCATTATATTCCAGGACTCATGGCTGCTGAACCCAGATTTGCAGCCCTGGTTAACCCGTGCCGATGGTGACCCTACGAAGGCCTATTGTACGTTCTGCAAGAGAGGAATAAGTACAGATATCGACCCTCCGGAGACACAAGAAGACTAAACTACATACCACCAGTGCTTCCTACAGCCAGGGGAAGATTTGCCTTACTGAGTTTGTTCAGGAAAATATAAACAGACAAGAAGATAGCTGGAGGAGTTGGGGGACCAGGATGTTCATCAGCAGTTGACCTGGGCCACGATAACAGGCTTGATTAAGCCTATGTCCAGTGTCAGATCATATATATATATAAAATAATACACAGTACACTTGAAAGAAAACGGTAATAAGGGAGACATCACAAACACCCATGACATTAATAGAAAAGTGCCTCTTGCTGCAGCTGTATATTTCTGCAGACTGTTAATGGGGATGTGAATGCCATCAACAACTGGCATTCCTGCAAAGTCAGAGAATTGCTGCATTATTTCTCCTTCACTCACTGGATTAGGGAACTTGATGTACTCTGGGGCAAGTGATGCAATTGCTATGCATACGTTCTTCACTATCTTGCTGACACTTGACTGTGACATATCTGTGCAGTCCCCCAACGTCAGCTGGAAGTTGCCAGTAGCAACATACCTCAGGTTAGCCAGCAGTTGAAGTTCCGATGAAATTCGGAGACCTGTAGAGGAAATAAATCACAAACCTCACTAACATTGTAAAATAGATGGATACCCCACTACTACTGTATAGTACTCTTTCCCCTTTAATATTTGGAACAAATAGGTAAAAACAATGCTAGAGGTGTTTTGAAAAGCCTCATTTTTATAGGCACTCATGTGTCAACCTTATTCACCTAAAAGCAGCCTCTATAAATTATATACCTTAATTCAGATTATTTCCTTTCCCTTTATATACACTCACAATCACACTTTTCGGCCAGTTACTATGTAAGTAACTCTCATATGATAATATTCATCAGGTCAGTGACTAATCTCGCTCCCCCATCACCATGTTTAACATTACAGTCACCACTCCACATACATCACACCCAATCAAACTTTATTCACTAAAATTATATCTACCTTGTCTGTTATTGGAAGTTGGTAACTGGCTCCTGTATTTTTTCCCCAGAAGATCTCGGACACAAACTTTGGAAAGCCTGTACTTCTCCAGGAATTCTTTGTCGGAGTACAGACTACAGAGCAAACGGATCTGTTCTCTCAACTAACCTGCGTGTCCACCTTCCATTCACCTTTTCCCATCCCGCTATCTCCAGTTCATGAACGTGGTGGTGATAATCAGCCATGCTGCAAAATGGGAATAAAGGATAATTTTGGTAATAATCTTCCCCATATGTTAATTTAGATATTAGGTTAGGTCTGCATAATTCTATAACAAAAATCTTCCCAGGTATTGAAATACCATATAATGAACCTTTATAAGTCCTGATTATGTTAGGTCAGGTCAAGTAACTTTAAATAAAGTTATCTCCTCACAATATTATTGTCAGCAATAAATGGAAAAAGCACCAATTTTCTGACTACACCACCGGGGGGAGGGGTGTTGTGGATCGTACAGTGTTGGTGGTAAATCTGGAGCAATTGATTCCTCCAAACTATTCCAAGAAACAGGACACCATTGTTTTTGTCAATCTAGTCCTGTTTTTTCCTGGCATACATTGGAGGAATCAAGGCACTCTAATGTACCAAAAGTGTATTATCCCACTAGTGTTATTATAATACTGTACTGTGTGTGTGACAAATTACACACACAGTAACTCTATAAACACTCACAGTAATCTATAGTGATGTCTTGTATTGTAGTTGTAGATGGAAGGAATGAAGGGTGTTAAGTCTCTTGTACAACTGCACTCCACAACTCTGTAACAATATATAACCTAATTAGAATGAAGGGTGTTAAGTCTCTTGTACAACTGCACTCCACAACTCTGTAACAATATATAACCTAATTAATTTAATTAAAGTTTATATAAAGTTATAATAGGTATATAACACTTAAATAATATAACAACACAAAATTAGTACTGTAGGGAAAGTATTGCCAGTGGTGATGTGGGCAGTACTTAAAGATTTTTTATTTAGCACCCCTTTGGCCCCAGCTAATCCTTTTCAGTTCTTCAACTGTCCCTCCGTTCTTTCGTGATTGATGACCCAACTCTCTAACACTTTCCCACTGGTGAGGGCTGGTTCTATCCAGAACTGAGGTACAGTATTTGGCATCTTTTACCACACCCTGGTCTGGTCTGTTCTGTCTGTCTCTCTTACTATTTCTCAATCCTTCTGAGTAGCTGGCAAGATTGCCCTATTGGGTGGCACAGCAAGGGAGGCTACTGTTGATGGGTTCATTGACTTGGGGGTACATGACCATAAGTCAATTGTCCCTTCTTCCGTTGCCTTCGAAGAAACAGATCTCACAATCTCCCTTTTGGGGGTACTGGCATCTGTGTGGCTTTGGTCAACCAGACGCGGGACTGCTCGGCCAGATAGTCTGGAGAACTACAAAACACTTAAATATTTACAGTATATACTCATACTACAATAAATGACATTAAAATTAATATATAATATTTTCCTATCCTTACTACTGCTATTTATATTTGCTTATAAACACTTAAATAGTTATAATAAGTATAAGCCTTTATTACAACTGAACTTTACAACTCTAGAAAAAAATACAACCTAATTAATTTGGGTGGTAAAATTAATTATGATAAGAAATTTATGAAAAATCACCCACTAGGAGTAAGCCCAATAAGGAAATAACGTACATACATTAACTAGTATATTTGACAGAAAAAATCTAATTAATGGAAGTGATTATGGGCAAACACTTGACAAATACCATCCTTCATTAGTACAAAAATGTGGTATATAGAAAAGTTGTTTGTAATAGTAAATTATAAATACTGGTAATAGTAAAAAAAATTAAATCGAGTTTTGGCAACTCATAAAAATAATCCTAACTTTGTATATACAGTATACAGGGTAGGAGGACCTCAGGACTGACCTGTTCATAAATATCCCATATTCAATATCTTGGAAACGGGGCATTTGCAGAAGAAATGCCATAGAAGAAAATACTCAAAATAGTCTTGTTTAAAATGGTCTAAATAAGTGGATAATGAAGGTAGAAAAATCGTACGCGAGAACTGTCAATATTTACCTAGGTATGCTTCATAGGTAAGCATACCTTTCATTGTATTCCTCTCTCCTCTTGTGTTATTGTATTGTCACCTGGTCCACAACTGTCCCATATTCCTGTCCCACTTCTTGTATTGATACCACCCATATTCTCTTATTCTTCCACTATAATATTCACAATGTTCTAAACTTCTATAATTATGAGTTCAGCAAACACAGGACTTATTTACCCAGTGTTGCCAGGTGTGCTTCACAAAACTTCCCTGACTTCACTTAAAATTTTTCTATTTACGTAAATAATTCCCTGTTTACTCATGAACATCGACGGTGTTTTTGGTATATCGTCTTGTAGAAATTCCCCTGTATACTCTTGAACACTATTTATATAAGTTCCCCGTGTAAACTGTGAACTTCAAAACTGTCTAAATCAGATAATTTATTTTGCACCTGGTAACTGTGCTATATCAGAAGCAAGTTCGCCTCTGAATTTTTATTTTTAGTCAAAATTTGGCTAAAGGCACATAACCCTACGAGAAAACTTTCTTCAAATCCTATTGTTTATTGTACTGTCTATTAACAGTCTAATTAGAGCGACTTTAGGTGATCATACCCAAATTAAACAGGTGCCGAACTTTCCTTCTTATGTTTACATATTTTTGTGTGTAAATTGAAGACTTTTATCTTTTTGAAGCACACATAATAATTATATAGCCCTCCATACACTATCATACAACACTTGTCTGCTGTATTATATGAAGGGATTCAGTTGTTGCTTGGGATATATTGGAGGAATCAGAGCCCCCGAATTTCCCACATTAAACTATCACAACCAGGATCCACCTTGGTAATGATTCAGTATATAAATATGATATACCCACCCTGCTCCTCATCCAGCCATTTCTCTGTTCTCATTCTCACTTTCTCGATCCCTACCTTACAGTTACACCTTTCCCTACAACACTAAGGAAGCACATCCCTCTGTCATTACCATATACTCCTGTAATTACCACATCCCTCTGTCATTACGGTACCACATAACATTACTCCTCTCTCCCCTTTACCCTTGTTGTACAGAGGAACTAATGTTATAATTCCTGATTTCCAGTCTTCAGGTACAGTCGGCAGCAGAAGTCCTGTCGCCTCACCTGCTTCACCGAGACATGCAGTGTTCATGGACTCGAGAAATACACACGTTTTCTACACCTACTAATCTCGAGTTTATGAACATCGTGTGCCTTGATGAAGCAAGTGAGAGGCGACAGAAGTTTTGCTTTCGACTGTATAGTACACCTACACTTCCCTTCTTCTAAGCCAGTCCACACATTTTCCACACCCACTCAACCACTATCTCACCACCACACTTCAACATCTAACCACACACTCCATCTATTAATGTCTAATGATGCTTTACCCATTTTCACCTTCAAAGCCTCGCTCACTTTTACCCTCCTGATCCCCACCTCCTCCTCCACTACCTCTCTTTTTCTCCCTCCCATACCCCACCCAACTAGCCCTATATATAAAATGCTTGAATATGTAACCAATGTCCATTTTTGTGGTATATTGCTGTTTTAATCATTTTTTTGAAACTGTATCTAATTAAATCATTCTCCTTTTTCTCAGGATGAAGAAGAGTGAAGTAGAAGAAGAAATTATATATATACTTTAGGAATTGAAATAACGAGATAGTGAAAGAAGTAATATTATGGTACGAAGCAAAGACAGAGTTAGACTGAGATAATTATAAACTGAAGATGTAGGGAGAGAGAACAAACTGAGATAAATGATAAAGAAAGGGGAACAAATGGGCGTGTACACAAAGAAAGAATGTGGAAGGAAAGTATGAGACAAACAAACAGACAAACGGCAGAGACTTTAAGAGAAAGACAGATAGAAAGAAATTGCAAGACAGAGATAAAAGAGATTTAAAAAATACAGAGTTGGACAGTTAGGCCTACTCAAAAGGAGATGAAACAGAGTCAGTAAGCTGATAGAGACAGTCAGAGAGAGAGAGAGAGAGAGAGAGAGAGAGAGAAATTATAGCCAATAAGGTATTAAAAATAGTCAGGTAGAGATGGCAGTGAAAATGGTTGGATTGCGAGGACTGATGGCAACGCGACACTACTGCAACAATATCAACAACATTGAACGACAAGTGAGGAGGGTAGTGGCACTACTTCGAGACCAACCACTACACCAGACTGTCACTGTTAATGTGCGTTATCCTGTTATGATACAATAGTTGTTTGATGATTTATGTGTTGATGATTATTTGTTAATTCTTTATGTTGCGTTTGTAACCTAAAGAAGTAGCCTGATCTAACCTAACCTAAACTAACCTTAACCTGAGCTAATCTCAACTTTTTTAATCATTAGCAGCCAAATATTTGCTCAGCTACACTATATCAGGTACCATTGCAGAAACGAGTTCCTGTATCCCCTATCCTACCTCACTACCCTACCCCTAGACCAAATATGGCAACTCAGTCGCCACTCATGTCTGTTATTACCGAGAGAAAATGTCTTCATTCATACGGACATACACCATACTGCAATCCTACCACATTAATTAAGTTGGTCTAAGGGTAGGGTAGTGAGGTAAGAAAGGGGATACAGGAATGCCTATTCACAACTATATCAGTACTCACTTCTGGTGCCTGAAAGAAAACTTGCTTACAGTGCAGCACTAGCATCCTGTACTGTACTGCATAATTCATATTCTGTTTAAGGACCCTGTGATCGTGTATGAAATTTGGAGGCTTCTGATTCCTTCTGACCATGCCACAAAACAAGCTCCTTCCATATAGGTGGTGTTTTGTGGCAATATTTGAAGGCCTCCTTTAACTCCGATTTTCTGACTACATCACAGGGTTTCGTAAATGGTAGAGTTTAATGTATCCTTTATCCCTATTTCTAATGCATTAGAAACATAGATTAGTTACTCAAGATTAGGGCATGTTTTATGGAGGACCCTGTATTGGTAAATGTTTCACTACTGTACTAATTTTTCAGGGTAAGGGCAGTAATAATGGGCTATAAGTTAGAGAAATACCATAAAAGTGAACATTTTTCGTTACGACTTTTCCAAATATGGTGTTGTCTGTATTGTAACATATAATATTACAGTACAGGTGGACAGCTAAATGTGAACTTTGACATATTTACAGGGATGGGTGAAGGGAATGAGGCGGCATAAGGAGCGGACTTTCCTTGACATTGATGACGGGTCGTGCTACAAGAAGCTACAGGTGGGATGATGACCGTAACAAAGGTCTCAGGGAGTTACAGGACACAGTTAAGCAAGTGTTGGGATTGTCCTTCCTCATGTTCCTCATTGTTTGCAATGTTTGACAAAGTTTAGTAATAATAAATAAAAGATCATAATTATCAGCTGTAGAATTATTCTGTCTGTGATGCAGGTTAATTGTGCTTTATTCCTCATTTCCTTTTCAGCTTTGCCACACTTCACAGTAATGAACAGCCAGTATAAAATCCACAAAAATATTTGGTCTAGGCTTATAATAGGAATAGGCCTATACACCTACTTTCTTCTTGGAATACTGGAATTGAAGACCTAGAATTACTTATGACAAATCAACACAATTATAAGATGGGAGAAATTGTTGATACTCACTCTTGTTGTGTGTGTTGTCAGATGGTGTTGAAATCAGATCAGCGGCCGGCAACACTTGGATACCACTCTGCTGTGTCAGCCACTGGGATACTACAGCCTTCCACACATCCCAGTCAGGAGGTGGAGTTACTTGTTCAACAAATTCAGGTTTGTCTGTTTGTTGTAATTTGAGTATACTGTACCTTCCAAAAAAATTACTGGTACTGTACTGTATTATGACATGGACACCACACTGTATTTTATAATACATTTAATATTGTCTCCATAAGTAGCCCACTGTACAGTACATGTATATGGATCCCTCCATATCATATCTACATAACTTTAAACACGACTCAGTATTCAAGGAGATAGCTAGGCAATGTTTGGCACAAATTATTGTTTAACAAGACCATAATCATAGAGTTACAAATTGATTATTTTGACAGGTGGTTGATGTGGGAATGCAGGGTGATTATCCCTTCAAGGCCAGACAGACTCACCCCCCAGACTACACTCGTCGATTCCCCCACCTCCGGCCACGTACCAACTCTTTTGCCTCACTTCTTCGGGTCCGCTCCCAGGTAATGTAACATTACTCATGACTGATGGAGGTTATATAAAAGTCTGCTGCTCAATTCCCTGTTTAAATAAAAAAGATTCATTGGTATGATTGGTCTTGAACATCCAATGGATCATGAACTAAAGTTTTTTGGGGGCTAATTTGGTCATTGGTCTGTTTTGAATTACTGTACCTAGATATTACAATTAACAGATGTCCAGTGCACCAAGATTAATACAGGTATAGTTAAACTTAATATTCACTGTACTAGTGCAGCCTATCAAGAGCTAAAGTTGGTATTGCTCTCTGACAGTGTTATGAATGTTATTCTCTCTGCCATAACATTATACTGTAGGTGGATGCAACAAACAATTTTGAGTTTAGGGATAATTTAGGTTGTGTAGAAGAAGGCATTGAAGAGAAAATCTTTCCTTTGGTGATGGAAAGTTCTATAGGTAATTATTATTATACATAACTGACATAACATAAAGTCCAGGAGTGTCCGTGAATTATTATATGCATGTGACAGACTCACCATAAAATCAAAATGAATGAGAATTTTACTTACCACAGACTTACTTACAAGACTCATGGTAATTGTCAGCTTCTACCTTCTTTGGCATCATGCTTCCCTTTCCCTCGACAGATGAAGGCAGCCATCCAACATTATTTTGAACGAGAGGGTTTCATCAACGTGGACACCCCCATACTGACCACCAATGACTGTGAGGGAGGTGGAGAGGTGTTTATGGTGCAGGTGAGGTCTGCATGGAGGATTCCTGTGGGCAATACTTTAAAAGTTTTGGAGCCCTTTAGACCTGAGACCTGTTTCTTGGTGTTTTTCCTCGTCTCTGTCTTCTTCTCCCTTATGGTTCAAGGTCTTTCTGGCCAAGCACATTTTTTTTCTTACCCATTATAATCAAATCTAGCCTACATCTAATTAACATTTACCAAAACATTAAGAATGAGATGAGTGAGCTTGTACATTTTCATTAGTTGATAAGATAATGCCCTATACAGGGTAATGTTGTTAAGTAGCAAATCTTTATTATAAACACCAGAGTGGATAGACAGAACTTTAAGTGATGAAAGTACTAGATTAACACATTCCACCTTATAACCAAACAGCACCTGATGGCACAACAGCAAAGTAAAGGGAGTAGTGAGGGTAAAGCACAGAACTCTTACTTCAAACAACCTGCCTACCTCACAGTGTCTGGACAGCTTCACCTTGAGGCTGTGGCCAAGTAAGTGGTGTGTGTGTGTGTGTGTTAGTAAAGTGACATGTGGTAACTTAGTGGTGTTGTGTTTAGTACAAGTGACATTGTCTAGTTATGCATCATATTTTCTGGATAGGTATTACTGCAGTGATTGTATTGTGTATGATATTTCAAAGTTGTTTTTATCATAATTTGTACATAACAGCATCCATAGTACAGTACAGTAATACTAAATTGTTTTTATCATCTGTATGGTATTAAAGTACAGTACATCTTTTGAAACATACCTTTTATCTATGAACTGTTGATATAGAGTAATACATTCTTCCTTATGAGACTAATGGCCTTCATTCCACCCTCAGTGGGCTTTCCAAGGTGTACAACTTCAGCCCAGCCTTCCGCTCAGAGAACTCCCAGACCCGGAGGCACCTGGCTGAGTTCTGGATGGTGGAGGCAGAGGAGGCCTTCTTGGTGGGCAGGGAGGGAATGGAGGCTTTATTGGGGAGGTTGGAGGGGCTGGTCAAGGAGGTCATGACAGAGGTGTTGGAGGTAACCAGTGAAGATGTACAGGCTCACTGGCAGAGAAGCCAAGGAACAGAGGTGAGTCAGACTCAGCAAGATGCTTAAATGAGTGTAAAGCTGGATTTTTTCAATTTAGATTGTAATAAAGTTCATCCTGTGATAGTTTAAAAAAAGTTATAAATGCACACAGAAATTTTTAATGGTGTCATGAAACTACCTTTCAACACAATATATTTTGCAATACATTATGTTACTTCAAATGTATATACCTACACTAATAAGTATGTAGCAGTCTTAATCCTTGGGTTTTGTCATTTTTCTTTACTATTTGTAACAATCACATTAGTACAGTATCCTCACTACAACACACATCCCTTCTCATTATATCATAACATTTCTTCTCACTTTATGACACATCACTCAAATTACCGAATTGCACTTCCCTTCCATCCACACTTCATTGTGATTGTCCTCATGTTCCCCACCATATCCATCCACCTCTGGGTGTGCTTGTATCATACAAAAACAGAAAGGACCAATTACAAAGCATTACTGTACATTATTCAAAACTGGACATGGTGCACCGGGTAATCAAACTCAAACTCCTACAGGAGGCGGTGAGGAGAGCGCTAGATAAACCTTTCTCCAGAGTGTCTTATGCCGAAGCCCTGGACATTCTGAGTGGGGCACCTGATCTTCCCCCTGTATCACCCGGGCAGGACCTGGCCAGAGAACATGAACTTTACCTCACCAACTCCTTGGGACATAGACCAGTGTTACTCACTGATTGGCCACTCACCATCAAGCCATTCTATATGAGTGCATGTGAAGACGATTCATCTCTGGTGAGATTTAATGTCTGCTTTTATATCTCTGTCAGGTTTTTGTATGCTTCTTTATCTCTCTTTCAACTCTAAAACACCATACCGGTACACTTTACACACATTTCTTTTGCCTTCTGTTTGCTGATGATACTACTAGTGTGTGAAATTAATTGTGCAACTCCTGAGCAGGAAATAACTTATAAGAGTTACAGGCAAGCTGATCAGAAAATGACAAAGTTGTAAACACTATTGTGATCATTTACCCCACCTACCATACAGTTGTAACCACTAACCGTGCATTTTCTACAGTTATTAAGAGTGATCACCCACTTTATTACAGGCTCTAGCAGTGGACCTTCTAGTACCTGGTGTGGGTGAAGTGGCTGGTGGTGGTCTGAGAGAACACCACCTACCAACCCTTCAGGGCCGTCTCCCCCCACCCCAACATCACCATAACAACAACAGCGACAACAACAACTCCTTGCAGTGGTACCTGGATCTGCGAGCACTTGGAGGCGGGGTACCAACAGGTGGCTTTGGGGTTGGAGTGGAAAGGCTCCTGCAGTTCCTACTCGGGATCCACAACATCAAGGATACCTTACCCTTCCCTCGCTGGGCCCACCACTGTCCTTGTTGATCTTATATAGTTCCAACTCCTGACCTGACCTGACTTGACCTGACCCCAACACTGTCCCTACTGAGATGGTATTATTCCTACTGACCTAACACTCTCCCAGCTGACCTGACACTCTCCCTACTGACCTGGCACTGTTCCTACTGACCTGGCACTGTCCTTGCTGACTTGACACTGATTCCCCACTGTTGATCTAGTCACTGCAGGAGCTCATCCATTATCCTGGAATGTGTATATATTAATATGACAGAAGAGTACTGTATAGGGTGACTGACAGTAATGTACCAATTCTACTGATTGACTCACTATTTTCAGGTCTTGTTATATAATGTGTATAAATGATTGCTGAATTCTTCTGTAGAAGTAATTCCAACATCGGAATTTGTAATATATAAAGTGCAGAAATATTTCAATGCTTTCATTTATAATCCCCAAACAGTAGTCCATGAGATGACGTACAGTATTCAATAAACTATATTGTACTCCAAGTCTAGGTTTTGATTGTTATGATGTGAGTAATGCCGAGTGGTTAAGGGTTGGGGGAGAAACTACTGCTGCTCTAACCAGTTAAGGATTGGTACAGCACCTCCAGGAACCAAAGTTAGTATAACTTGGACAGATTCTCCCTGCAATAATGACTATAGGCCGATTCCACAGTGGCTTTGGTTTGTTATGATGCTCCCAAACCACACTTGTCAGTCTTAATTATATCCAACAAAATTCAGTATCCATATCCACCAAATCTGTCGGGTAGTTCCATTAATACCATAGTTTGATAGTGGAACCATCAAATTCATCCAATAATTCATCCATGAGTCATTTACACAGTTCAGTTTCTCTTATTATGGTGCTTGCAAACCAAAACAAACCACTGTGGAATCGGCACTACCCATATACAAGTACAGTTGGCCGCACTCCCGTGAAGGCCACACTGTGTTGTCAACTCTGGCCGAAATGGTAACTGAATCACTAATTGTAAGCTCCATTCACTGCCACCAATGAGTGCTTCGAGTTGGTGGATCGGAGTTACTATCTCGACCAGAGTTGACAACGCTGTGTGGCCTTTACGGGAGTGCGACCAATTGTATATAAAACATTGTGGGTTGTGAGTTCAGACTACAAAAACACTCATTGGTAAACAACATAATTATCCCATATTCAGCAATGCCCAGTAAAATCAGGTTGGGATCATGATGCTTTGTGATATGATGTCCTTGCTTGTCACTGTTACAGCTAATAGAGTTAACACTGTGTTAATTGTGATCATTCTTGTCACTGTGTGGGTGTGTATGTATGTGTGTGTGTGTGGAACTGTTTCTGGGCACATTTTAGAGGAATCATCACCCCTATAAGACTCGACTCGACTATTAACCCAAAAATCTCTTCCCTTTTAACTTCATCCCTCCAGTATTTCCCCAGTCCTCATCTCTCTCTCTCTCTCTCTCTCTCTCTCTCTCTCCATCACATCGATCACAGCCTCCCTTCCTTCCTCAGTGTTGAAGCTGACCCTTCGTGTTCATCTTCCCAGTAACCCATTTCCTCTGCTTTCCCTCCAGACATGTGTTCACCCAACTATGTCCACTCTTCACGCCCGTTTGTCAAGGCAGGGAATTTCAGTATAGGCTACTCGGCTTTAATTATCATGCAGTCTTTTAATGGGTTCCTCATCATCGCCTTTCCCTTCTTTATCCTCGTCTTCAGAGTTTATATATATATATATATATATATATATATATATATATATATATATATATATATATATATATATATATATATATATATATATATATATATATATATATATATAGTCGACCAGCCCGCATACCTGATCAACTAAAACATATAAATACCACCTCACTTGCCAACAACGCCAGATCCAGCCTGAAGATGAAACCGGATAGTTCCGAAACGTCGCTAGCAATTTGAGACCTATTAGTACTACTAAGGAATCTCACAGAAGAACAACGAAAAATCGTACGGCAAATAGAAACCGTACACAACAAAATTAGTAAAAGAGAATGTGCTACTGCTTTCAATCTCGTATGCCTACAATAATATATATATATATATATATATATATATATATATATATATATATATATATATATATATATATATATATATATATATATATATATATATATATATATATACACCCGACACAGGCTTCTCCAAAATATTTGAAAGTATCACGAATCACATCTGTGGTGGTAATATTGACCATCATTATTACATCGTCTGAATCACAACAACAAACAATACGGTGTGTGATATACAAGTAATGTGTAGTTAGTTTCTCTGGTTTAGTGTGTGGTTGGTGGCACTGTCTCCACACCATTATAACCAGTATGGCTTTAAGGGCCAAAGTAACCCTCCTGGCGATGTCTGGCACACTACTACTACAGCAGGTGGTAGCTAA
>JAWZYT010003267.1:132500-137371 GCA_034508575.1 Petrolisthes manimaculis
TTTCTTCCCTTCCTTTCCCCTCCTTTCCCTTCTTTCCTTTCCATTTTCTTACCCTTTTTTCCCTTTCTTTCCTCTCCTCTTCCTTTTCTGCCCTTCCATTCCCGTTTCTTCCCTTCCCTTCCCTATCCCCTCCATCCCTATCCCCTCCCCTCTCTCCCCTTCCTTCCCCTCCCTTCCCCTTTCCCCTTCCCTCCCTTACTTTCCCCATCCCCTCCATCCCCTTCGTTCCCCTTCCCCTCCCCTTCCTTCCCCCTCCCCTCCCTTCCTCTCCCTTACCTTCCCTCGTGGTGATGTTCTTTTGTTTATTGTTTTGTCTCATTGTGTGTCTGGTATCTGTGAGGAGAGAGACAGTCTTATATAGTCGACCAAGAGACAATAATAAATAGAGAAACTTTATGACTTGGTAACACTTTGTATTTCTTTGACTTGGTAACACTGTATTTCTTTTGTCTTTCAAGATGTGAGATTTTACACATTGTGCTACAATAATAATAATAATTATAACAAGACATCATTCGATGGCAACACCACCCCTTATTAATAATAATAATAATAATAATAATAATAATAATAATAATAATAATAATAATAATAATAATAATAATAATAATAATAATAATAATAATAATAATAATAATAATAATAATAATAATAATAATAATAATAATAATAATAATAATAATAATAATAATAATAATTGTAATAATAATAATAATAATAATAATAATAATAATAATAATAATAATAATAATAATAATAATAACCTTCCATATTTTGACTCCATGGTATGTGTTGTGTTTCAATATTGTATTCAACTATTATTATTATTGTCTTCAAATTACAAAACACACTCAAGATGTTTATCCTGTCTGTTTTCCTATTGTCTTCAGCTTACCATGTCATTGTTTTTTTTTTATTTATTTATTTTTTTCACGACACTGAGAAATGCCACCTACTCTCTCATTATTTTATCTATAATTCTGCTGACCTGATATTATTTTCTTAAAGATACATACATACATACATACATACATACATACATACATAGATAGATACATAGATAAATACATATATACAGTAGATAGATAGATAGATAGATACATGCACAGATACATAGATAAATAGATAGATAAATAGATACATAGATAAATAGATAGATACATAGATAGATACATACATAGATAAATAGATAGATAAATAGATACATAGATAAATAGATTGATACATAGATAGATACATACATAGATAAATAGATAGATAAATAGATACATAGATAGATTAAGGACTCTGTGATCGTGTATGAGACTTGATGGCTTCTAATTCCTCCTGACTGTGCCACGAAACAAACTACTTCAATATACTGTAGCACCAGATGAACAAAAATAATGATGCTCTGTTGCTTGGAATAGTTTGGAGGAATCAGTTGCTCCAGATTTGCCAACAGTGTACCGTACTCCCTCCTTAAACTACTACTACTACTACTACTACTACTACTACTACTACTACTACTAATAATAATAATAATAATAATAATATATTGACAACCATTCTACTCCAATTTTCACACATATAATCCCAAGATAAATCAATTCGTATCCACATATATATATATTTTTGTCGTACATTGGTCCAGTTTGCTATATAGCCTATGAAGACATATAGAAGAGGTTATAGGCCTATCAACAAACCACTTTCTCATTCCCTCACTGCCATCACAATAGCTGTCGGAGTGAGATGGTAACAATGATACGAGTCCTCTATGGAAAACATAAACAAACCACAAACATTGATGGTTTTTGACGATGGTGTAATGGTACTGTAAGATGACTTAATATATATACACACACCACACACTCGCACTACTCAAATACACACATGCACATACATAAATAAACATGCTCACACACACTCTCACTATTCAAATACACACACACACATAATATAGACATACAAATACACACACACACACACACACGCACCTACACACACACACACTACTCAGCCAGCCATTTCTCCTTCTCCTACCTTCCTCCTCCTTCTCCTCCTCCTTCTCCTCCTCCTCCTCCTCCTCATTTTTCTCTTCCCCCTCTTCCTCCTCCTCCTCCTGCTCCTCCTTCTCCTCAATCTTCTAATCCTTTTCCTCATTCTCCTCCTCCTCTTTCTCCTCCTCCTCCTCCTCCTCCTCTTCCTCCTCCTCCTCCTCCTTCTCCTCTCTCCTCCTCTCTTCCTCCTCCTAATTCTATATACACAGTTAAAGGAAGATCTCACATATTGACAAGAAACATTATACATTATTTTATAGTTGGAGTTTCACCATAGTATCACGATGGTTTGGCAATAGTGAAGGGGGGTAGTTCAATTTATATTATTTTTAGCTACGTGATGTGTCGGTCTGTGTGTGTGTGTGTGTGTGTTCTGTGTGTGTTGTGTGCGTTTTGTGTGTGTGTGTGTGTGTGTTCTGTGTGTGTTGTGTGTGTGTGTGTGTGTTCTATCTGTGTGTGTGCGTTTTGTGTGTGTGTGTGTCTGAGTGTGTGTGTGTCGTGTCTATGTCAGTGTATGTCATGTGTGTGTTGTGTATGAGCTGTTTTTTTTTTACCTTCCCTCCCTCCCTACCAACCAACCAACCAACCAACCAACCAACCAACCAACCAACCAACCAACCAACCAACCAACCAACCAACCAACCAACCAACCATCCAACCAACCAACCAACCATCCAACCAACCAACCAACCAACCAACCAACCATCCAACCAACCGCACCCGACTCTGTTTGTGGTGAAGGCAACAGTTACAAAATCATAATCATTGAGTTGTGAAGCACCTCGTAATAAATAAATTGTTGTCATCGTCACCATACAATTGTGTTAACGAGGAAATATATTCGGTGGGGGTAAATTTGGAGCAACTGGCTGAATCCTCCAAACTATTCCAAGCAACAACAGAACACCATTATTTTTGCTCTCCTGGTCCTGTTTCCTAGCATACTTTGAAGGAATTAAGGCACTTCAGATGTAACAAAAGGGAATTATTACTCCCTTAAAAGTTGAAATTATCTTTTTGGTGAATTGGAAGGCTTAAAAAAAAAAAAAAAAAAAAAAAAATTATATATATATGCTACTGATTCCTCCACACTGTGCCATGAAACAGATGCCCTATTAACCCCTATTAGTAGTTATAGGAAGAATTAGAGACATACAAATTAATAGAATCCGTGTATCTTTTAATTTAATGGACCGTGTGTGTGCATGATGTAGTATTATTATTGTAGTCAGTCAGAAAATTGAAACTAAAATGAGTCCTTCAAATAATATTGACACGAACACACACACACACATACACACACACACACAAACATACATACACACACACATTCACACACACACATACATATACACACACAGAGACATACACACATACACACACCTACAGGATTATAGAAGGAACTTGTTTTATACACAGGGTCCCTTTAATTAAATAAACTCTTTCCAGCACAGACGACGCGTGAGTGAGTCATATCATCATTATTATTCTGTCTCACGCTGTTGTTGTTGTTTTTGTTATTTGGTGTTGTTGTTGTTATTGTTGTTGTTGTTGTTTTTATCGTAGTTGTTATTAGGATTGTTGTTGTTGTTGTTGTGATTGTTGTTGTTGTTTTTATCGTAGTTGTTATTAATAGGATTGTTGTTGTTGTTGTTGTGATTGTTGTTATTGTGATTGTTGATGTTGTTATTGTTGTCGTTATCACATTATTTTTATGAGTATTTTAGTGTCAAGGGAATTGATATACAAACATACCATACAATACAAGAAGGGAGAGTGTGTGTATAGGATTATATATGGCGAATTTAATTGAGTTTATTTGAAAAAAGTGACCGTTATGTAACAGCTTTAACGGTTTTTTTTTTTCCTATGTCTATACATTTTGAATATTTGTCTTTTTTCCTTTCTTGTCTTCTCTCTCTCTCTCTCTCAAACAGAAGGAAGTAATGTGTTTTATCCCAATATGTGGCTAGGGTACACCATAACACACACACACACACACACACACACACACACACACACACACACACATACACACACACACACACACACACACATCACGGGGCTGAGGTAGGGTTTTTGTGAGGGAGGGAGGGAGAGTGAAGGAGAAAATATGAGAGAGATGGAAAGAAATGAGAGAGATAGAAAGAAATGAGAGAGATAGAAAGAAATGGGAGAGATGGAAAGAAATGGGAGAGATGGAAAGAAATGGGAGAGATAGAAAGAAATGGGAGAGAGAGAGAGAGAGAGAGAGAGACAGATAAAAAAAGTGAGAGAGAAATAAAATAATAAGAGAGAGAAATAAATTAATGAGATAGACAGACAGGCAGAAATGAGAGAGAGAGAGAGAGAGAGAGGAGAGAGAGAGAGAGAGAGAGAGAGAGAGAGACTTCACTTCACTTTTCACTCCCAACTTGACCTGTGTAATGTGAATAATAAGAGTCAGAAAACTACATTATGTCATTATTACATTGCATGTATTATTAAAGCCTTTATTATTTATTATTTATTATTTGTTATTCATTATTTGTTATTATTATTTATTATTTATTTTTTGTTATATATTATTTGTTATTTGTTATTTAGTATTTATTATTTATTTGTTGTTATATATTATTTGTTATTTATTATTTAGTATTTGATATTTATTATTTGTTAGTTTATTATTTATTATTTATTATTTATTTTTTGGTACATTGGAGTGCCTTGATTCCTCCAAAGTATATAATTATTGGCAGCCAAAGAAACAGGGACCAGATGAACTAAAAAAAAATAAAAAAATAATGGTGTTCTGTTGCCTGGAATAGTTTGGAGTGATTCAATTGCTCC
>JAWZYT010003268.1:0-79411 GCA_034508575.1 Petrolisthes manimaculis
GTGTACCCCAAGGAACTTAGTGTTACCAACTTGACGAAGTGGTTCTCCTTCTAACTGAAGTGGTGGAAAGTAATTGCTCATTTTCAAATGAGTGTGTGTGTTGTGTGTGTGTGTGTGTGTGTGTGTGTGTGTGTGTGTGTAAATAAGTAAGTAAGTAAAGTATAAGTAAAGTAAAGTAAATTTATTGCTATCATAATCAGAAAATAATATAACAATTTAAACTTGCTAACTAGCATTTGTGTGTCGAGCCAATGTCTTTGACAGAGGAAGTTCATTCACACAATAAATATGAAGTGTACAGACAAATTACAATAAACATATAATAAACAAATTACAATAAGGAATATGATACATCCATAAAGTTCAATATAAACTAAATAATGAAAGAATACAAGCACAAATACCAACTCTTCTACGTACAACTATACAATGACAACCTAAAAGTATAACATTACAACAATAAACAAAAACAAACATAACATAAACAAAAAAAAAGTTATGAGGTTGATTGACAAGAATACAAATAACTTTTTTTTTTTTTTTTTTTTTCAAATTGGAGTAAATTATTATTGTATACTATTTTTTTAAGATCAGCAGACAGGGAATTCCATAGTTTAGGACCGTCGCATAACACACTTTTTATTGTAGAGGGTTGTTCGAAATTGTGGACATACCAAATTAATATTATTGCTTCTAGTATTATGTGCAGTATCTATTAATTTTAAAACTTTCTTTCCCGGGAATATATTGACATTTTGGTAAGATGAGTAATGGAAACGGAATATTTCTTGATGAACCTAAAATTTAATATATTTAATTTGGCATAAATAGGACTAACAGATTCAAATTTTCCCATAAACAAAATACATCTAACAATTTTTGAACAGACTATAGTATGAGTAACTCGTTTGATTATTTCATCTTTTAATAATACTGGGAGCATACAGTACTTTATTGAACGATTTTGAAAAAGTATATCATTTGTTTTTATGATGTTAGGTTCAGGTTGTTAGACTCTAACCAAGAATTTATTAAAACTAGTTCTAGCTGTAGGTTGTGATGTAGTGAATTAATATTTGAATCTGCTAATAGAAGATTTGTGTTATCGGTATACAGTGTAAATTAAAATCAACGAGTCATCTATCAACCACCACTACTTCAACGAGTCATCTATCAACCACCACTACTTCAATGAGTCATCTATCAACCACCACTACTTCAATGAGTCATCAATCAATCACCACTACTTCAACGAGCCATCAATCAATCACCACTACTTCAACGAGTCATCAATCAATCACCACTGCTTCAACGAGTCATCAATCAATCACCACAGCTTCAACGAGTTCTGAGTGAGTCAACCCTGCTTTACTGAGTCCTCATGGTGGCACTGCTGACATGACGGACACCTGGTGCTGGCACAAGTGTTCACTCCCACTCCTATGATGTGCGTGGAGGACAGGGACGACTAGAGAGTAAGTGGTGGCGCGTTAGGTGGTGCTATACACGAGCTGAGGACGTGGCGGGGACAGGAGAAGCCTCAAATAAAATTCAGCGACTAAGAGAACGTAAAAATAAACAAAAAGAAGTAAGTTACTCGTACGTCAATGAGTAAGTCTTCCAATAATGTATTCACCATGATTTTCAATTATTTTCAATTATTTACCATTTGCCTCAATTGATGATACTGATTTACATGCTTTGTTTGGTGATAGTTCAATTCATGACGTGTATTTTTATAACATAATCTTTGATCCAGTTACTTAGTCTTAATATACGTTCTGTGCCCCCTGCTAACCTTCAGTATTTTGCTGATTCAGTCTTAAATAATAATAATAATAATAATAATAATAATAATAATAATAATAATAATAATAATAATAATAATAATAATAATAATAATAATAATAATAATAATAATAATAATAATAATAATAATAATAATAATAATAATAATAATAATAATAATAATAATAATAATAATAATAATAATAATAATAATAATTAATAATAATAATAATAATAATAATAATAAATAAAAATGTCAGGGGAGGATACAGTTGTTGGTAAATCCGGAGTCAAATGATTCCTCCAAACTATTCCAAGCAACAGGCCATCATTATTGATGTTTCTCTGGCTCTGTTTCCTGCATACTTTGGAGGAATCAAGGCACTCCAATCTCCCCTTTACACACCCATATATTAATTAAATGTGATGTGAGTTTATCGGATGCCAACGGACTACAACCAATCTCTCTCTCTCTCTCTCTCTCTCTCTCTCTCTCTCTCTCTCTCTCTCTCTCTCTCCTCTCTCTCCTCTCTCTCTCTCTCTTCTCTTCGTATTACTGTTTGTATCGGATATAATTTTCTTTTTATATCAATCCTCTATGTGTAATGATTTCTCTTATCTAGACTCATCCATTGAATTCGTAAGTTATAATGTTAAGATTACAAAGACCATATTAGTTATTTGTGTAACATTAATTATTTTCTTGATAAACTAACTGACTTTTAACATTTAGCAAGTACGCAAATTATCAAGGTATACAATCATATAATAGGAGATTTCAACCATATTTGACAAAGCACGCCACCAATAGTCATGTATACGAATTTATTAGATATTATGTATTCTTTCTCACTGTGTGTGTGTGTGTGTGTGTAGTGTAATGAATGTGTGTGTGTGTGTGTGTGTGTGTGTGTGTGTGTGTGTGTGTGTGTGTGTGTTGTGTGTGTGTGTGTGTGTGTGTGTGTGTGTAGTGTAATGAATGTGTGTGTGTGTGTGGGTGGGTGTAGTGTAATGTGTGTGTGGTGTGTGTTGTGTGTGTGTGTGTGTGTGTGTGTGATTAACGTCTATATAATTATGGTCGACATTGATATGCTAATAACAGAGAGAGAGAGAGAGAGAGAGAGAGAGAGAGAGAGAGAGAGAGAGAGAGAGAGAGAGAGAGAGAGAGGAGAGAGAGAGAGAGAGAGAGAGAGAGAGAGAGGTCAAGTATGGCTTTGCTTCAGGGGAAAATGGACCTTAACGCCTTACTGATCTAGGTTAAAATGCAGTTAGTGTGTCTCCGTCTCTCTCTCTCTCTCTCTCTCTCTCTCTCTCTCTCTCTCTCTCTCTCTCTCCTCTCTCTCTCTCTCCTCTCTCTCTCTCTCTCTCTGTAAGTATTATTATTATTATTATTATTATTATTATTATTATTATTATTAGTATTATTATTATTATTATCATTATAACACAATGTCTACACAACAATAATAATAATAATAACAACAAACAATAAATAATACAAACAAAAATCTAAAAGAGACATAATAGCATGAATAAATAAATGAATTAATTAAAGAATACCTACATAGATAGATAAATATCACGTGACGCTAATTGGAGTAAAATCAGAGTTGTCATTCATTCATTAAAAAGGGTCGTCTATAAAAAAATGTTGATCAAAATAATGAAGACCAAATAAATAGTTTCAACTCTATATATATATAAATACCATAACATAAATTGCCAGCATAATTATACTCTTGTACAGTCGCGAACACTTGTAAGAAGACAGTAAATAAATGCACATGCAGTAAATAAATAAATGCACATGCAGTAAATAAATGAATGCACATGCAGTAAATAAATAAATGCACATGCAGTAAATAAATAAATGCACAGGCAGTAAATAATAAATGCACAGGCAGTAAATAAATGAATGCACATGCAGTAAATAAATAAATGCACATGCAGTAAATAAATAAATGCACATGCAGTAAATAAATGAATGCCACCCCGCCCCCCCCCAAAAAAAAATAAAAAATAAAAATAAAAAACAGATGAGTTTCTTGCATATTATTAATTTAACTTTATCGCTCGGGGTTGATTGGTTGATAGTTAATTTATTAGCGCCTCATATAATAATTACGGTAATAAATTCTCTTACGAATATCTGAGTCACAAAATAAAAAATAAAATAGATAAATATGTGAATGGATAAAATTGTGGAGTAATTTCTCAGTCAGCTATCATCTTTTTTCTTATATTTTTTTTTCGAACGGATTTTTTTAGTAATATTAAAAAAAAAAGGTTTGTAATTTATAGTAGTTGTTATTGTTGTTGTTATTAAGGGGGTGCGGGAATAGGGGGTGGGGTTTAGGGGGTACGAGTTCTTATGGGGGGTGCGGGAATAGGGGGAAAGGCTTGGGGTGGGTAGAAAGCCTGTCCCCCTATTCCCGCACCCCCCCTCCCCAAGCCTGTCCCCTACCCCCACACCCCCTTAAGCTATCTAATTAAGCTATCTTATTAAGCTATCTTATCAAACAGCTCCGTGTAAGTTTGTATTTTCCATACTTACACAAGCTAATCTATTTTGTTTTTGTAACCTTGAGTTTTATAAGTACAGTTTTTTGTCACATAATGATGATACATGTCTGGTGGCTACAATAGAAAGGGAAGTGAAAAAAAAAAAAATGTAGTTTGTTAACAGGCAGACAGTAAAAATGTTATTACTACATGTCTGCTTGTCAACAAACTATTATAACTTTTGCTCACTTTCCGTTTTTTTTTTTTCTTTTTTGTAGCTACCTCACAAGTTACTTACAGAGCATACCAGCTTCGTGTGTGTGGGGAAACTGTACATACTAATCATGAATAACTTCCACAGTGTATAATTCCTTCATTTAGGGAGCTTACAAAATCATACATTAGAAAATGTTAATAACAATAACAACTATTCATAATTATCACTGTGAAAATGACCCTGTTTTTGTGAAGCTCATTCAAGTGATAAATATTATAGACTGACAGATAGATAGATAGATAGATAGATAGATTGATAGACAGATAGATAGATGGATAGACATAGATAGATTGATAGACAGATAGATAGATAGATAGATGGATAGATAAATAGAAAGACAGACAGATAGACACAAAAAGATAGACAGAGATAGATAGTACACACAGACAGACACATAAATAGACACATATAGATAGACAGACAGACAGACAGGACATATAGATAAATAGGCAGACAGATAGATAGTACACAGAGACAGACAGATAAATAGACACAGATAAATAGACAGACAGGACAGACGGATAGATAGACACAGAAAGATAGACAGACAGATAAATACACACAGATAGATAGACAGAAAGACCAAGTAAGGAACACACACAGTCTTCATAATAATAGACAACAACAAATAGATGTAAAGATAGACAGATGGGACAATATATATAAATCGATAGATATGTGAATTGATAGATAGATTGATGGAAAGATACATAGATTGATAGATAATTGACAGATGGAAGATACATAGATTGATAGATAAACAGACAGATAGATAAATCAGTAGATAGATGGATGAATTGATAGATATTAATAAAGAGATATATGGATGGACAGAGAGAGAGAGAGAGAGAGAGAGAGAGAGAGAGAGAGAGAGAGAGAGAGAGAGAGAGAGAGAGAGAGAGAGAGAGAGAGAGAGAGAGAGAGAGAGAGAGAGAGAAGAGAGAGGAGAGAGAGAGAGAGAGTGAGTGAGAGAGAGTGCACAGACAACTTATTTTATAACTAGGAAAAAAATCGACAAATTTTCCTTGCGAGATAAAAAGAATGATTTGTAATCTTGTTTGTGTCGTGTTTTAACAGATAAAGATGACTACCTAAACTTACATAAAAGGGTGACCATACTCGGCTAATTAATTATAAAGATGTATTAACTCTTATTAAAGGGGGTGCGGGAGTAGGGGGCAGGCTTGGGGGGGTTTAGGGGGTGCGTTTTTTTTTTTTGGGGGGGGGGCGCGGCGGGAATAGAGGGACAGGCTTGGGGGGGGAGGTTAGAGGGGTGCGGGAATAGGGGAAATGTTTCTCTACATCACCCCCAAGCCTGTCCCCCCTATTCCCGCACCCCCTCCCATCCCCACCGAGGCTGTCCCCTACTCCCGCACCCCCTTAAAGAAATGCTTACGATGTAGTCAATAAAATGGATTGAAAGTGAACAGTGAGATGAGATTCAACAAAATAAAAGTACAAAGTCCATTAATCATTCTCAAAAAAAAAAAAAAAAAAAAAAAAAAAAAAAATTGGAATCCATCAAATTACAGGAATTGCTAGAGTAATTTCTATTTGAACCTAAAAAAATGTAGAACTGAAGATAGTGACTATAATGACGAGATATGGATAAGAATCATAATTGTATGAAAAGTTATATGAAAAGTGGGAATATTGAGCAAACAGTAAACAATCCCTGATAAGCCTCACTGTGATGTAGTCAGAAAATTGGAGATAAGCGAGTCCTTCAAATATTGCCACGAAACACCACTTATAGGGAAGGAGCGTGTTTCGTGGCATGGTCAGGAGGAATCAGAAGCCTCCAATTTTCAGACATGATCTGTACAGGGTCCTTTAAATAATGGAGTGAAAGTCTTGAGGGTAAATTGGAGAGGTATAGTGGCTACATAATCCTCCAAACTGTGTTACGAAACAGATCCACAATTTAGAATAACAGTGAGATGATTAATTAATTTTGCTCCCTGGGATAATTTGAAGGAATCAGAAGCACTCCAATTTAAAAAAGAGTTAAGTGTGGATAATAATAATAATAATAATAATAATAATAATAATAATAATAATAACTGCTTGACTCTAACTACTTGATGATGAGATATGGTGAGGGTGCAAGGGTCAACACTAGCCTTGATGCAGCAGGTCCCTCACACCAACACAACCACAACCACAACCACAACCACACATTCACCTGCAACACTATGTCCACCACTACTAATGTATACCAACCACCGTGGCACTACACACTACACACACACACCCTCCTCCTCCTGGCTTTCTGTCTCTCCCTCCCACCTCCTCCACTTCCCCTTCCCCTTCACACACACATACACACACCCTCCTCCTGGCTTTCTGTCTCTCCCTCTCCCTCCTCCTCCTCTCTCTTCACGTCACGTCATGCATTTCACGGGTTTCCTTCCCTGGTCACGCCTTCATAACCACCACAGAGAGAGAGAGAGAGAGAGAGAGAGAGAGAGAGAGAGAGAGAGGGGGGGGGGGGGAGCGGGGCGGGTGGATGTACAATATAGTTAATTAAATAACCTTGAAGTCTTATTTAGTGGCTTCGAAAAAGCTTAAAATGGGTTTCTTTCTTTTTAATTCCTTCCTCAGCTACCGAATATTTTCGATTAGTTCTCTACGATCTAGCTGCAAGAGATCTTCGAGATCATCATCATCATCATCCTATGCTGCAGTCACATCAGAAGTGTCACCATCTAAACAGTCAGAGGAGTCTTGCGAGTCTGCCGTAGCCACCTGATAAACCAGAGCAGAGCAGAGTAGAGCAGAAACCTCGCACCAGTCAAAGGGTTTTTTGGCCTTCACATTCTCTCTCTCTCTCTCTCTCTCTCTCTCTCTCTCTCTCTCTCTCTCTCTCTCTCTCTCTCTAATTTACCAGTAACAAAGTGGGGAGAACCATTATCAGCTCACTATGGACACGACCTTTATTCTAACCTACAAGAGAGTTCCCTTATCCAATTTGTTAATAGCCCAACCCGTGGAAATAACGTTCTTGATTTAGTATTTGCAACAAAAGAAGACTTGATAGAGAATATCAATGTGGGTGATGAGTTTACCAATAGCGACCACCGCATAATCACTTTCAGTATAAAGTTCAATAAAAGTGAAATAAACCACAGCTACGAAAAAATCCCTGACTTTAGAAAAGCTAACTTTCACCTTCTCAGGGCGATACTAAAAGATACCGATTGGAAATGTCTGCGAGATACTATTGATATTAATTCACAATGGAACTTTTTCACTAATGCGTACACAAAAGCGGTCAGGGATAGCATACCGTTAAAAAATCGACGTTCAGCACAAAACTTAAAGCCCAAGTGGTGGAGTAAAGATATAGCCGACTGTTTACGAGCCAAAAAGAATGCCCATAATAGAGTAAAAATCACAGCCAATAATGACGACCTTGCCAAGTTTACAGACTTACGTAGAAAAGCCAAAAAGTTAATCAAACAGAGTAAAAAGACAATTGAAAAACACGTTGCAAATCAGAGTAAGACAAACCCGAAAGAGTTCTACAGTTATATTCGACAAAATAAAGTACTTACGTCAACTATCGGTCCAATTCTTGACGAAAATGGGGACTTTACGACAGATGAAGAGCGAATGAGTAGTATCCTAAATACTTTCTTTGCATCAGTCTTTACTACAGAAAACCCGAACGATATACCAGCTGAAACAACAGTCCAAAACGAAAACACCGAAGTATTAAATAATATCAGCATAACAGAAAATGACGTAATCAAATGTATTGATAAATTAAATGTAAATAAGTCACCTGGGCCTGACACGATCTCCCCTCGCGTAATAAAGGAAGCAAAAAGCGAAATAGTAAAACCTCTGACTCTGCTATTTAATTATTCATTACACACTGGAACAATACCTGACGAATGGAAGCTCGCTAACGTAACACCAATATTTAAAAAAGGCAGCAAATCCTTACCTCGTAACTATCGCCCTATCAGCCTAACCTCAGTAGTATGCAAAATGTTAGAGACAATCATACGAGATAAACTTACAAATCATTTAGAGGAAAACAACTTACTCAGAGACACTCAACACGGTTTCCGCAATAAACGCTCTTGCCTAACGAATCTATTAGACTTTTTAAACGACATTTTTAACGAATATGATAAGAGTAAAGCAGTAGACATAATTTATCTAGATTTCCAAAAAGCCTTTGACAAAGTTCCCCATAAACGTTTAATAAGTAAATTAAAATCTCACAGAATCCAAGGCGACACCGTAAGATGGATAGAGAACTGGCTAAGAAACCGTAAACAACGTGTGGTAATAAATGGAAAATCATCTAATTGGACTGGCGTTACGAGCGGGGTGCCACAAGGGTCAGTTTTAGGGCCAATTCTATTCCTAGTTTACATAAACGATATAGATGAAGGTCTCTCATGCATAATATCGAAGTTTGCCGATGACACTAAAATTGCTAATACAGTACTCACTAACGCACAAACTAAAGAAATGCAAGATAACCTCGATAAATTGTCGAATTGGTCGAAAACTTGGCAAATGTCCTTCAATGCAGATAAATGTAAAGTACTCCATATCGGACATCGTAACGTAACTGCAAACTACTCGTTAAATGGTAATCAAATTAAAAGCGTGGATCAAGAGACAGACTTAGGGGTCACAATATCAAGTAACCTAAAACCCAGTCAGCAATGTACGGAAGTAATTAAGAAAGCAAATAAAACTATCGGCTTTATTGGCAGAGCATTCGAGTATAAGTCCAAAGACACAATCCTCACTTTGTATAATTCCTTGGTCCGTCCCCTTATGGAATATTGTGTCCAAGCCTGGTGCCCGTACTACCAGAAAGATATAGTAAAATTGGAACGAGTCCAACGTAGAGTTACTAAAATGATACCAAGTCTACGAAACAAAACGTATGAAGAGCGGCTAAATGAATTGAATCTATTCCCACTAGCACAACGTAGATTGAGAGGCGACTTAATCCAGGTATTCAAAATAATCAAAGGCATAGACAATATGGACTGCAACAAATATTTCAATATCGATCAATCAAACTACACGAGAGGTAATGGCTGTAAAATCATAGGTAAATCTTTTAATTCACACGAATCCAAGAATTTCTTTTTTAACCGAGTCGTCAACTTATGGAATGGGCTTCCCCGTAACGTAATAGAATGTAACACAGTAGACAGCTTCAAACGTCGCCTTGATAAACACCTTGCATCTAATCCCCGACTTTCGATGTTTACTAATGAATAATTTTTTGCCCATTACAGCCAAATTTCAACTACTTTCTATCTTTCCTATAAAATTCCTTGTGGAGTTTTCTCTACCAACTCCACAAGGTTCTGACTCCTGACTTTATTTCCAGTACGGCTCAGGCCGGAGGGATTGGAGGGTGGGGAGAGAGCCTTCTACTTTGCTATCCTTACCTACGACTATCACTGGGGAGAAATTCATTCTCTACCAGTAACCTTCTAATCAGATCACCCCGTGTGGACCGTAAGGTCTGTTGTGGTCTGTGATTCTATGTAACTTCTATCTATGTAACTTCTCTCTCTCTCTCGTGTGTTTTTAGTCTGTGATAAGTACAATTGTCACCCTTATCTAAACGACACACAGACGACCTGTGAACTAACCCTTTGTATCTATAATATATAAGGTTATCAAGAGTCCTGGTTTGTCCACCTTGGCGTGTATCATATAATAATGTTTATCTCTTGTGAGTGACTCAGTATACCCAAGGTGCCTCCCAGTATACTTGTTTGTATCTTTTTTACATTTACATTTGTTTATGGATGGAGTGTAATATATGGTGGGTATTTATGATTTGTGATTGAGTTTGCTGACGGTTTATAATTTGGTTAGCACTTTGTATCACTTTGAGTTTTGCAAAACACATATAATCTAACGTCTACTATTACTATCATATTATTCGTTTCACCGCAGTAGCACATTTATTGTATTACTCTAAGACACTTTTCATCTATGGTGTTTCTCTCAGAGATATGGTGTTTTCGAGATATGCCCCATTTTACAAACATACAAGCACTGGGCTTCGCCCATCACGGCTGCGCCGCGGGTGCTTTTGCCTGTGGAGCTGCTCGCTGCGCTCGCGGCTCGCTTCACTCGACCCCCCCCACTCGCGGCTCGCTTCGCTCGCCCCTCCAATCAGATGTCACACCAGGTAGTGAAGATGTTAATACTTTTCTCTGCCAAATATAAAGGGCAATGTCTTTTCCAGTTAATAGTGAAGATGTTAACTCTTATCTAACCGATATTTGTAACATAAAATACATTGTCACAGAATCACCACGGAATCGACCTTCACTTCGGGTTTTGACTGTTTTTTTTATTTTTCAGAAAAGTTTTATTTTTATATATACTAATAAGAAAAGTTTTATTTTTATATATACTAAGAGATAACTTAGAATTTGGAAATTAGTCTGACCTAACCTGACCCGACATAACCTAACCTAACCTAGACTACAGCAGACTACCGGGACCTAACCTGGGCAAACTACCGGTACCTAACCTGGGCAAACTACCGGGACCTATTCAGGGCAAACTACCGGGATATAACCGGTGACTGGGGCAAATTCCTGGGACCCAGCCGGATGTGGTAAAACTGCGCGATCCTTGCCAAAAACCGAGTTATTCTGTAATAATACCAAAAGAAAAGTCCACTATTACCCACACTTTTCACATCTTCACTACCCCTCACTAACCACATCACCACTACCTTCCCTTCACACATCTGCAAGTAGTTACACAACGTTTCATCCTGATATGTGTTTATCATGTATGGGCCTATATGTATGTATATGGATGGCTTTGTTATCTCATGTATACGTTTATCTAACATACTCACAGGCCAATTATGTAGCACTTTTTCGTATCAAGGTTATCCAGCCAGATAAGGTGCTACATATATATATGCTGATGCTGCATATTACCTACTTGTGTCGCCGTCTCATTAGCCAACATTGGTAGCAGGAGTAGAGAGGGAAGCAGGAAGGTCTTAAGAGGCATCAGCAGCAGCAGCAGAAGACGTAAATTGTAATTCGTTTAACCGACCGAAGAAAATAAACACAAATAAAACTAAAAGTTGCAGAATCACCGAAGTGCAACCACCACCACCACCACCACCACCACCAGTAAAAGTTGAAGGAAGGAAGGAAGCCAACAGCCGGTACCATGAACCAAACCACATCCGATGACAACTTCTGGGAGTACAGTGCCAGAGCCAACTTCTACTTCCTGCCTCCTTCAGACACTTACGTCAAGGAACTCAAGGATGTCTCTCCCATTGTCGTAAGGGTTGGTATCTATATAATGTGTGTTCATTGTATCTTATAGTATAAGTCAAAACTCAATCCGGCGAATACGACTTCAACAGAGAGAAATGTAAATTATTGATGCATTCCTCCCGTTATTTTTTTTGTTAACCGTGTACACACACACACACACCAATGTACCAATGAGGAACTTGTAAAGTTAAGGGAGAGTTATATAAAAATATATTGCACACTTAAACCAACACACTTCAAGTATGTTGCGTTAATACAATGTACGTACTAGTGTAAATGTTCTCAACAATTTGTCATTATTTATGAGATTAATTTCAAATATGTTCAGGTGAATTACAGGTGTAAATGGCTTTTTGGCTACCTGTACTGTACAGTACTGTTTTTTGTTTTTTTTCTGTTTGTCATTTGGGTATGGAAACTGTTAAATAACTTTTTCATAGTTTTGTGTTAATATAATCTTATAATGGCTATTGTTATTTGAAATGTTTTGTCAAACTGATTGATTTTTGTAGGAACTGTGCTCCAGACTTTATATTATAAAGTCTGAGCGCATCAATACATTCTATTCTATTTTATTCAATTCTATTCACACACACACACACACACACACACACACACACACACACACACGTTCTTGCCCATAAATATCTCGTTGCTTGGGTAGAATTCTATCGAGTGTTAAGTTCATCCTCGTTCTGTATCGTTGCTGAAAGTCTCATTTAGGCTCGGTTGATGAATACGTACCATGTGTCAATTGATATTATTGTCTTCTCCTACATGGTCTTCGGTGCGTGGGTGTTGTATGTAATGTTGTTCAGACTGTGTTCAGAATATACAGTGATCAGTCGTCAAACTCAGTCAGTCAGTCAGCCAGTCACTGAGATGAGATAATAATGAGGTTACAACAGTTGCATTGCGAGTCTTCTAAATATTATAAACATTTTTCTCGCCCCTGACTTTGGAAAGCTTTTTGGATTATTGGTCAACCTCAGTTTTATTATCCCAAATTTTGGAGAATGTCCAAACCTAAGTCCTCCTAAACCATACAGATATCATTATCACCCTTTCAGGGAAGTTTCCTACAGTATTGGAGTAGGTTTTAAACCTATCTAGAATTAGCCTAGTGGTTAAAAGGAAAATATTTCCGTAGTGAATTTAATTGTCACCGACGACTTTTAACTCTGTTCGGCCTTCCAAAGTCTTCAGTTTTGTACACCTTATTTTATTTTATTTTATTATGTTATGAGTATATGTTTAATTAATATGTTTAATTAATTAATAGCCTCTGGCTAGCATAGTGGTAGAGTCTGTACCTGCAATTCTGCAGCCCAACGTTAGATCCTTGCTCGGGACACGTTAAAAATGCCACTGATGCCAGAGGTTACCACCACGGTGAGCAGGGGGTGGGGGGTTTGAGACGGCTGTCTGAGGTCTTCCTGTTTAGTCAGCCATAGCCGAAGCTGACTCGGGTCTCAGGTGGGTGGAGAGGTCTCTGGGCCACGCATCACAATGATCATCCTTGTGATGCGTGCTATAGTAGTGTTTTATACATACAGTGTGTGCTACACTCTGTCCCAGTGACTGCCACTCATTGGCACCTTTAATAATTATATGTTTATTACAGGCCATCCCCTTCATGTTGGTGTTGACTGTACTGGAATGGGCCATCCTTACACTGGCAGGCAAAGCACGCAACTGGAGCATACATGATGTGATTGTCAATTATAGTTCAGGATCATTATCACAGGCTGTCAACAGGTAGGAAATGGAGAGTGAGTGTATAGAAGTAAAAACAAATGAAAACTGTGGTAGACCAACTTGAAGACAAAGTAATGGTTAACTCCTACACGATTACAGGGTCCCTTAATACCTCTGTTTCAGTTTCTTTCTGCGTGGTATCGAATTCTCTGGTTACCTGTGGGTGTACTCCAACCTTCGCATCACTACCCTGCCCTGGGACTCTATATACACCTACATGATGGCTGTAGTAGGAGTCGACTTCTGTAGTTACTTTTGGCATAGGACCTGTCACGGTGCGTATATTATAAAGGGGAGATTCTCTTGTTGGTAAATTGGAAGGCTACTGATTCCTCCTAACTATTCCAGAAAACAAACGCCAATAATGGTACTAATAAGAGATTGTTTAAACTGATGCATGCAAAGGGATAATGCACTCCCGCATGCCTGTGGTCCACACAGCAGTAACAAAAAACACACAAAAAAACTCCGGTTGCAGTACACCTCATGTGGACAGATCTCATCAAATCCTCTAGAAAGTGACCAGATCCTACAACAATCTTTATTCTAGCCCTGTAGGGGATAGCTAATATTCCCAGAGAATAAAGTCAACCCCACTGTGCAGTTATAAAGGTGTGGTTGTGTTTCAGAGTGTAAGGTGAGGTTGTGTTTCAGAGTGTAAAGATAGATGTGTTTGTGTTTCAGAGATGTCGTTGGGTTGGTCCTTCCATTACCTTCACCACAGCTCTGAATACCTCAATATGTCCGTGGGGGCTCGTGTCTCATGGGTCATGAGGATCTTCAAGTGAGTTTCATTCATGTAATGTATGTCTCACAAATTTACTTGAATTTTTCAATTGTATATATTGTAATGCATATGACAACTTAAGCACCATCGGACATTATTCATTTAGACTTCCAGAATGCATTTGTTACAGTACCACACAAGCAGCTACTTATTAATCTGAGAGCACACGGTATTGGAGAACAATTATTGTGCACATGGATTGAAGATTGGCTCTTCAATCGCCTTCAGCGAGTTGTGATAAATGGAGAAGCGTCACGGCAGTGACAACATTTTTACATCAAAAGTTTTGCTGATTTTAAATTAAATTTTGAGTGTTCAAGAGCTATTACTATTTAACTATTCATTATTAAACATACGAAAATACGTTTGAGTATTTTATAACAAGAATAACCGTGAAATACCAAGAAAAAATAGCACTGGCTGAAGGAACGTCATTCCTACTTCCCTGTCCATTAGACACTGAGGGGCACAGAGGGTGACAGAGGTATATAAGACACTTGTGTCACACCTGACTCGCCAGTCAGGAGTACCGACATTACATCACACTGTTAAAAGGATGGTAACGAAACTTTTTTTGCCAACTGTAACTTTTATACATTAATATAGGGGATACACGGAATTATCATTATTTTTCTTTCCATCTCGACTATAGGTGGATGTTCTACTTGCCCATGGCCGCCCTGGGCCTTCCGCCCCCCGCCTTCCTCATTCACAGTCAATTGGGCTATGCTTGGGGCTTTTGGTCTCACAACGATGCCTGTCCCAAATTACACAAGATCATTCCTGGCATCGGACACCTGATTGAATATATATTGGTCACTCCTAGCCATCACAGAGTCCATCACGGTAAGCTAGTGTGTGTGTGTGTGTGTGTTTGCATACTGTACAATAACACAGGTTATTTGCAATGATTACACATGATAACACAAATAAAATATATGAATAGAGTACAACACGTCTCTCCAGGTGTGAATCCATACTGTATCGACAAGAACTATGGTCAATTGTTCATCGTTTGGGATCGTATGTTTGGTACGTTTGTCGAGGAGAGGGAAGATGAAGAAATCACCTACGGTACCATGTCACAAATCAACTCCAATCACATTTTCGACATCCAGGTAATGAATGAACCACACGTAACTATTCATTAAACATATTTACATACTTGCTTATTTCCTCGGCATACTTTGGAGGAATCATGGCGCTCCAAGTATACCCAAAGTATACTATGTAACCTTAACTGTGAGATCAATAGTTATATATATTTAAGGGTGGCATTTCTTCACAGGTACGACCAACCATTGAAATGTTGCAGAGGGCTGCATCTATGCCAACCTTTGGGGACAAGTTAAAGGCTATATTTTATGGTCCAGGTTGGGCCCCTGGCACTCCACGTCTTGGTAACCCTGAGGATATCCCTGACGTGAGTAACCTACAGTATATCTGTCACTGTCTCTGTCGCCTTTTCCTTCTGTCTGTTTCTATTTGTTTCCCTTTCTCTTGTGTCTCTCTCTGCTTCTGTCCTTTTCTGTTTTGGTCTCTGTATTCACCTTTGTCTTTATATTTCTTTTCTTTTCTGTCATTCTGTTCCTGTATTTTTCTCTGTATGTCTGTGTGTCTGTTGTGTGTTAGCAACACATAATGACATCTAGGATATCATCAGCCACTTCAGTAATGCAATATATAATCCAATGCACATATCAGTACTTGTTAAGAGGACCATTTATTTATTTTATTTATTTATTTTTGGGGATGGTAATTGGAGGGCTACGGATTTCTCCAAACAATATCATGAAACAGATCCCCTATTAATAACATTGAGCTCGTCTGTTTCGTGAAATTATTTAAAGGAATCCGTTGTCCCTCGTACTGCAACAATACAAATCCCCCACTTCCTTTACTTAACCTTGTGTGTGTATCCTATTGATTGAAGATGAGGGGAAGGAAGAGGTTTGAGGTTCAGCTGCCACATTGGTTCACCGCCTACATCTTTGTCAACTGTTCTGTCCTCTTCTACACCTACTTCCAAATGGCATTAAGAATGAGGGTGAGATTTATATCCGTATTACTATGATCAGAATCTGTTTATTTTTATCAGTCATTATTGCAAGACCATAAAATGCGAAGTATTTTCTCTTATTTTCTATGTTGAGGAAGATGAGAACTAAAGCCTAAGTCGTGAATGAGAGTTTTTCCTTCTGGGAAGGAACATATTCAACTTTTTCCAGACTGTAGATAAGTTATGGATGAAAGTACTGCTAATAAGAAATACATGTATAAAAGGGACACTGTGATGCAGTCAGGAAATTAGAGGTTAGAGAGTCCATCAAATATTGCCACGAAACCACCAATATTGAAGGAGCTTGTTTCGTGGCATAGTTAGGATGAATGAGAAGCCACCAAGTCTCATATACTATCACAGGTTCCTTAATACAACTCCCCTCCTCCACCCAGGATGTGACGTTATGGGAACAGAGGGTCAACCTCGTCTTACACCTATTAACCAGTACATCCGTGGGAGGTCTGTATGACGGACGGAAGTACTCGGTGTGGCTGGAACCTCTGCGTCTCTTGTGCTACCTAGTGTCGGTGTTAGCGTTACCCATCTTCTCCACGCTCCAGGAAACAACAATAGTGGTGTGTGTGTGTCTGGTGAGCCTCCTGATGTGGCCACGAGTCAGTGCCATCACGCTCAGCAGGGCAGCAGAAGTCTCAACCACAGCCCCCGCCCCGAAGAAAGTGAATTAACTATTGGGCTAATTGGTGGCAACATATGGTAAAGAGCTAAGCATACTGGTCATGGACGTTATTGTGGTGGGGTGTTCATTATGTTTCACGAGTTATATCAAATCATCGGACAAGACAACGACACCACTGTTGTCTTTGATGGTACATAAATGTCCATGGTGAATCTGGAACACTTGATTCTTCCAAACTATTCCAAGCAACCGACCATCCATACTTATTTTTGTTAATCTAGTCCGGTTCCCTGGCATACTTTAGAGCAGTGGTTCCCAAACTTTTTCTGGTCGTTACCCACTTTTCATACATGGTCCTTGTCCATGGCCCCCCCCCCACATCCATAACCCGTTAACTGAAAAATATGAACATCCTTGCTGATACGTAAGATTCAAGACCAGGTTATCATACAGAATACAAAGCTTAGGAAGCCTTAGATTAGAATTATGTTGAGTTAAAATTATCTTGCTTCCCTAATACATCCCCATGTCTTGTTTTATGTCAAGAACACACACGGAATCATATAAAAAAGACGTATTACTCATGTGTCTGTCAGCAAGGCATTGTACAAACCTGTACTGAACCTGTAAGTTCCCTCCACTGGCTACCTACCCGCTAAACTCCTTTGGTTTTATTTATGCATAGCCTCAGATTATGGCCCCCTAAATTCTTCTATATGGCCCCCCAGGGGGCCATGGCCCCCAGTTTGGGAACCACTGCTTTAGAGGAATCAAGATGCTCTTACGTATCAAAAGTATAATTCCTACTTTCTATATATGAAAATGTTCTTTGAATATTCTCCAGTTCTAAGCAATATATTAAAACGTTCTCTAGTTCTGGAATGTTTTGTACAGGCCAGGAGGAATGTTGTTACACCCTCCTAAAACATTATTTATATTATCCAAGATGTAGACTATGAACATTACGACACGACTATACACCTCATTACGTGTGGTGAAAAGTTACGGAAACCGAGTGGTGTGTGTGGTTAAAACAACCCTACGTTTAATTTTAACATCGGATTGGTACTCCGTCGACTGGGCAGCCGCGCCTTATGTCATCAGAGACGTCTGGGATGGCTATCGTCATTGCCCTGCTGCGGTAGTCACAATTATTTTATATCAAAAGTTAATTGATTTTAAATTAAATTTTGAGTGTTCAAGAACTATTACTATCTAACTACTCATTATTAAACATAAGGAAATACGTTTGAGCAGTTTAGAACAAGAATAACCGAGAAACACCCAGAAAAAAATAGCACTGGCTGAAAGAACATCATTCCTACTTCCCTGCCCATTAGACACTGATGGGCACAGAGGTTGATGGAGGTATATAAGACACTCGTGTCATACCTGACTCGCCAGTCAGGTGTACCAACATTACATCACACTGTTAATAGGATGTTAAGGAAACTTTTTTGCCGATTGTACCAAAAGTATATTATATCGGTAATACTCTTCATAGTGAGCCAGTAATATCGGGTCAGCTTGCATGATCCTTTGACTCTGGTATGGAAATCTATGAGTATCCTAAAATTGACTACGACAGCTACATAGTGTACCCATTCAATATTGATTATTGTATGTATATATACACATCACTCTATATACACATTATTTGTACATTTATATCGCCTTAAATAATAATCCTTACAAAAAAGGCGTTAATCAAACCCCAACAACCAACACCAAATCCTTATTTAATGTTTCAAGGAAGGACTGTGATAGATTTTGTTGTTACACTTCCTGACTCGTCTCTCATTTCTTGTGACCCAAATGAAGTAAAAGCAAAAACACGAGGCTGTGATGACACGGCGGGAATAATGTATGAGTAATGAAGGTGCAGTCAGGGACCAACAGTAACTCTCCTTGTTTCAATTATATATAACCGAGCATCACGGTATTTGATTACAGTTCAATATTATAAAACAGTAAGACAGAATGTATATATAATTATTTTAAGTAACCCATATTGACAATGTTATATGACGAAATGTTCGATTTACAACGAATATTGAGCTTTCCGTGTAGAACTGTTAGTGAGTTGTGTGGTACTGTTTTGTACAATTTACATATATACATTTACAAACATATAAATAAAAACGAGGACGGAGCGTAATGCATTTCTTTTGTTTCATTAACCTAAAGCAAGAAGGCCTACACTCGAATGATCTGAAGCTGGTGGTTTCTGGATGACGGCCTACCTAAACCATTACGAGGCCTACACACTATCCATACTTAAATCACTCACCAATCCATTCAAATGCATAAAATAAGAACAACCTCAGCTGCTTGCACGACTTCCTGACATCCACCCACCTGAATCTTCCCTTTCCCCGAGAGGGAATTGTATTAATTGTATTAATGTTGTGTTGAATTGATTTTGTTGGAAGTTTTTCTCTCAAAAGCAGCGTGATCGCTGACTTGTAAATTACACCAAGGGGTGGATTGGGTGGAGGGTCTGGGCAAGGCCTTGGTCTGGGTCAGGTTGGTGGTTAGTATTCATTTGACAAGTGACACAGCTACATCTTCTACAGGGCATCAGTACTCTAACATAGAAATGCCTGATAACTGTGCTGTAGCTGGATGCTCTGAACTGTTCAAGAAATACGGAAACTTAAGTTTCTACAATTTCCCCAAAGACGAGGAGTTCAGAAGTAAGTTGGTTAATCTCTGCAAGAATATATAGCCGTCATTTTGGTGCAAAAACATTTGAAAGGAATTAAAAAATAAAAGTTCTTGGCCTTTTAACACAACATCCATATTCTCCCTCTACATACCTAGCCATTAAGACATGTAAAATATCGTAGATAATGCATCTGATGCCATCTTGGAGAACGCTCAGGGAAGTGAAGAAAGAAGAATTAAGAAATGTTTACAAGAATTTGCATCAACTCCAGACTCCATGGAGGACTGATATTATACCACCTATGCAGAGTTGCCAACCTGAATTAAGTGGAGGTGCTAAACCCACTCACGAAAAGCGCTAAAATTGCGCTATTTTTAAATAAAGGATCGATAAAACCTATATATTTTAATTAATTTCTTACTTATTCTTACATCAAAACTCTGATATATTTAAGACATCAAAAAATACACAACAAAAACACAAAAAGGAGCTACGAAAATGTGCTAAAGCCAAAATAATCTTGTTAGATTACTTTAAAACTTAAGGAGGTAAATCTAGCAGCAAAAATATTAGGTTGGCAACTCAGCACCTTCGAGTTGCCGTCCTCTTAATAACACTTGAAAGGTTTGGTACATAATTGGTCTCCTCTCCATGTCATCACGCATCTGTACAGTATACGTGATAACCCTCCCCCTACCCCACCCCCCTCCCTCCTCCCCTGATAGAGATTGGTGGGTAAAACTCTCTAGTCCAGGGTACTTCAAACTTTTTCCGTTGTGACCCAGTCGTTACTATGCCATCATTATCGTTACGTATACAGAAACATCTTTTACAAATGACCAAAATTATCAACGTAAAAAAATACAAGGCTGAAAACTGAAACGCGATAATTATGATATATATATATATATATATATATATATATATATATATATATATATATATATATATATATATATATATATATATATATATATATATATAATTATTTTGTTTTATTGATAATTATATATGAATATTCGAGTATAGAAATATGTTAGGTGGATTCATGTATGAACTTCATATTTATTTTATTGTCACGAACATTATTATTTTATTTTATTCATGTTTTTATTTTTGTGAGCCTGTGACCCAGTTTGAAGGAATTATCGACCCAGTAATGGGTTGGGACCCGTAGTTTGAAGAACCCTGTGTGTCTAGTCTACTGGTCTTGACTGGAGGGTAATTAATTGTCTGAGGTAGCTGAGCCCTCCAACCTGACTAGGATAAAATAAAAGATACAGAAACTTTAATTTGTCGTTTACTCTCTCCTTCCTCTAATTCTGACCCTACACTAAACTATTTTTTTTTTTTTTTTTACCCTCTCCTTCCTGGAATTCGGCCCCTACAATGAGGTGATAAAATTACCATAGTAGTTCCATATGTTCCCATTGAAGTATATAGCAAAACAACTGGGTCCGTGAGAAGGGGATGATGCTCCTACAACCACCACCAGTATACCCATCAAGTGACTATCACACATATGGGATTTTCACCAGACTGTTTCACCCAACTTGGCATTTCGATGGACCTATTTGACCAACCTGAGGGACAATCTACCCAACCAACCGCGCGTCCCAGGTTTCATAAAATATTACAAAGAGTTGCCCATTTCACCCAACCTACTCCGGAGTTAAAATATATCTATATTTTTCCTTTGATATGAAATACTGATAACACTAGATTACAAGAAAATGTGCACATGATAATGAATACTTATTTCAGTCCTACGACGCAGATATTATATATATATATATATATATATATATATATATATATATATATATATATATATATATATATATATATATATATATATATATATATATATATATATATATATATATATATATATATATATATTTGTTGCAGCTGTTGTCTTCTGGCAATAATATGTTGCAGCTGTTGTCTTCTGACAATGATATGTTGCAGCTGTTGTCTTCTGGCAATATGTTCAACTCTTCTTGCCAAAACAAAGACCCCAAGTGTTTCAATATTTGCAGCATATCTCCGAGCCTTCTCTCCATCTTTGTTATGATTGTTATTGTTCAAGAAACACTGAGGTGAGGTTTTATTTCCCGTGATGGTTTGGAGGAATCGGTAGCTCTCCAAACAAACAAGTAAAAAAAAAAAAAAGTGGTTCTCCTCATAAACGTCGTCATTCTTGGAAAATTGGCTCTATTGAGAATGTGAGCCTCGTGTTGTTGGTGTCATTCTCTGGTAACGTGATCAATGGCAGTGTTTCCAATGGCACAAAAGGGAGAGTTTCCAATGGCACAAAAGACAGGACATTTACCAGATAGACAGCCGATATTTTCAGTGTATAATTGACGGGTTTGCCAAATATCAAGGTGAACACTATTGGTATCTCTGGAACAACGGGCTTTGGGTGGTGTGAGGTTGGGTCTGGAACAACTGGGCTTGGGTGGGGAGAGGGTGGGGTTGGGTAAGGTAAGGTGGGGATAGGTGAGGAGAGGTTTGGGTGTGGTGGGATGATATGAGGTCTGGAAAGGTTGGGTGAGGTCTGGAAAGGTTGTGTGAGGTCTGGAAAGGTTGTGTGAGGTCTGGAAAGGTTGGGTTAGGTCTGGAAAGGTTGGGTGAGGTCTGGAAAGGTTTGGGTGTGGTGGGATGATATGAGGTCTGGAAAGGTTGGGTGAGGTCTGGAAAGGTTGTGTGAGGTCTGGAAAGGTTGTGTGAGGTCTGGAAAGGTTGTGTGAGGTCTGGAAAGGTTGTGTGAGGTCTGGAAAGGTTGGGTTAGGTCTGGAAAGGTTGGGTGAGGTCTGGAAAGGTTGGGTGAGGTCTGGAAAGGTTGTGTGAGGTCTGGAAAGGTTGGGTTAGGTCTGGAAAGGTTGGGTGAGGTCTGGAAAGGTTGGGTGAGGTCTGGAAAGGTTGGGTGAGGTCTGGAAAGGTTGTGTGAGGTCTGGAAAGGTTGTGTGAGGTCTGGAAAGGTTGTGTGAGGTCTGGAAAGGTTGGGTTAGGTCTGGAAAGGTTGGGTGAGGTCTGGAAAGGTTGGGTGAGGTCTGGAAAGGTTGGGTGAGGTCTGGAAAGGTTGTGTGAGGTCTGGAAAGGTTGTGTGAGGTCTGGAAAGGTTGGGTGAGGTCTGGAAAGGTTGGGTGAGGTCTGGAAAGGTTGGGTGAGGTCTGGAAAGGTTGGGTGAGGTCTGGAAAGGTTGGGTGAGGTCTGGAAAGGTTGGGTGAGGTCTGGAAAGGTTGTGTGAGGTCTGGAAAGGTTGTGTGAGGTCTGGAAAGGTTGGGTTAGGTCTGGAAAGGTTGGGTGAGGTCTGGAAAGGTTGGGTGAGGTCTGGAAAGGTTGGGTGAGGTCTGGAAAGGTTGGGTTAGGTCTGGAAAGTTTGGGTGAGTTCTGGAAAGGTTGTGTGAGGTCTGGAAAGGTTGGGTGAGGTCTGGAAAGGTTGGGTGAGGTCTGGAAAGGTTGGGTGAGGTCAGGAAAGATTGGGTGGGGATAGGTGAGGAGAGGCTTGGGTGAGGTGGGGGGGGGGGGGGGGTGAGAAGAGGGTGGGGAGGAGTGAGAAAAGGGTGGGGTGGGGTGGGGTTAGAGTTTGGGAGGCAGTAGAGTCCTTAACCTAGCCCCACACAACACCACCCCATCCCACCCACCGTGTTAGTGTGAGTTATTGGTCTAACCTTTCATCTCGGCGTTCTCCTCACTCATTATGGATTGAGTTCGAGTCCCAGGGGTGTGTGTAGGACCATTGGCAAGGATGAAATAAGGAAGACGTCCTGCTGCTGATGTAAGCCTCGGATCTCAATCTCGCTAAGTGCTTCAGGTTTTTTCCATATTGCCAAATGATGCATACAGCTTTCAAATATTTGTATATGGGCAGATGACAAAACTTTATCCATCTAAATACTGATAGCACTTATTTGTGTACGTTTAACAACGAACCTTTCATTTCCTTCGTTACGCCACAATATTTGATATAATAATTGTCTAAACCAACTCGCTTCAATCGCTGCTCTCTTGTTGATGTAAAGACTAGAGATAGGCAAATAAAAATTTGATTTTTCGGTTCTTTATAGAAGGCAGACGTTATCCAACCCCGATACCTTTATCACCGAGACAGATAAGGAGCTACACACACACACATATATATATATATATAGATGTATAGGCCAATGCTGCATAGTGTATACAGGTGTCGCCGTCTCATTAGCCAACATTGGTAGCAGGAGTAGAGAGGGAAGCAGGAAGGTCTTAAGAGGCATCAGCAGCAGCAGCAGAAGACGTAAATTGTAATTGGTTTAACCGACCGAAGAAAATAAACACAAATAAAACTAAAAGTTGCAGAATCACCGAAGTGCAACCACCACCACCACCACCACCACCACCAGTAAAAGTTGAAGGAAGGAAGGAAGCCAACAGCCGGTACCATGAACCAAACCACATCCGATGACAACTTCTGGGAGTACAGTGCCAGAGCCAACTTCTACTTCCTGCCTCCTTCAGACACTTACGTCAAGGAACTCAAGGATGTTTTTCCCATTGTCATAATGGTTGGTATCTATATAATGTGTGTTCATTGTATCCTATACTATATGTATAAGTCAATATTCAATCTGGCGAATGCGACTTCAAGTTATTTTTTTGTTACCCGTTGCTTGGGTAGAATTCTATCGAGTGTTAAGTTCATCCTCGTTCTGTATCGTTGCTGAAAGTCTCATTTAGGCTCGGTTGATGAATACGTACCATGTGTCAATTGATATTATTGTCTTCTCCTACATGGTCTTCGGTGCGTGGGTGTTGTATGTAATGTTGTTCAGACTGTGTTCAGAATATACAGTGATCAGTCGTCAAACTCAGTCAGTCAGTCAGTCACTGAGATGAGATAATAATGAGGTTACAACAGTTGCATTGCGAGTCTTCTAAATATTATAAACATTTTTCTCGCCCCTGACTTTGGAAAGCTTTTTGGATTATTGGTCAACCTCAGTTTTATTATCCCAAATTTTGGAGAATGTCCAAACCTAAGTCCTCCTAAACCATACAGATATCATTATCACCCTTTCAGGGAAGTTTCCTACAGTATTGGAGTAGGTTTTAAACCTATCTAGAATTAGCCTAGTGGTTAAAAGGAAAATATTTCCGTAGTGAATTTAATTGTCACCGACGACTTTCAACTCTGTTCGGCCTTCAGTTTTGTACATCTTATTTTATTTTATTTTATTATGTTATGTTGTAGGAACTCAGAAATTGATCTCTCTTAAAACTCGGTGATGTTTTTACCGGAGATCGAACCCGGGACCTCTAGCATACGAGGCGGAAGCTCTACCCAGTACACCATAAGGGTACCACACTGGAGTAGTGTCGAGATTCGCCTTTTCAAGTCACTACATCCCTTTTTTCTCCGAGTAGATCAATTTATGGACTCTATGTTCAATCAGTCATCAACGTGGTAGCGTATGTGACTTGAGTAGTCAAGGCTGGCGAGGGTAGGTAGGCAGTGTGTGGCATGCCTGACTATATGGAGGACACTCCGGCCAGGCCAGGCAACTAAGCCAAGCCAAGCCCCAACTTTATACTTCCACATAGATATCACACACTAACCATCCCACCGCTGCCACCAATGTAGGAACTCAGAATTTGATTTCTCTTAAAACTCGATGATGTTTTTACCGGGGAAAGAACCCGGGACCTCTAGCATACGAGGCGGAAGCTCTACCCAGTACACTATAACAGTACCCCACTGGGGTAGTGTCGAGATTCGCCTTTTCAGATCATTACAATGTGTATATGTTTAATTAATTGTAATAATTATATGTTTATTACAGGCCGTCCCCTTCATGTTGGTGTTGACTGTACTGGAATGGGCAATCCTTACACTGGCAGGCAAAGCACGCAACTGGAGCATACATGATGTGATTGTCAATTTTAGTACAGGATCATTAACGCAAGTTGTCACCAGGTAGGAAATGGAGAGTGAGTGTATAGAAGTAAAAACAAATGAAAACTGTGGTAGACCAACTTGAAGACAAAGTAATGGTTAACTCCTACACGATTACAGGGTCCCTTAATACCTCTGTTTCAGTTCCTTTCTGCGTGGTATCGAATTCTCTGGTTACCTGTGGGTGTACTCCAACCTTCGCATCACTACCCTGCCCTGGGACTCTATATACACCTACATGATGGCTGTAGTAGGAGTCGACTTCTGTAGTTACTTTTGGCATAGGACCTGTCACGGTGCGTATATTATAAAGGGGAGATTCTCTTGTTGGTAAATTGGAAGGCTACTGATTCCTCCTAACTATTCCAGAAAACAAACGCCAATAATGGTACTAATAAGAGATTGTTTAAACTGATGCATGCAAAGGGATAATGCACTCCCGCATGCCTGTGGTCCACACAGCAGTAACAAAAAACACACAAAAAAACTCCGGTTGCAGTACACCTCATGTGGACAGATCTCATCAAATCCTCTAGAAAGTGACCAGATCCTACAACAATCTTTATTCTAGCCCTGTAGGGGATAGCTAATATTCCCAGAGAATAAAGTCAACCCCACTGTGCAGTTATAAAGGTGTGGTTGTGTTTCAGAGTGTAAGGTGAGGTTGTGTTTCAGAGTGTAAAGATAGATGTGTTTGTGTTTCAGAGATGTCGTTGGGTTGGTCCTTCCATTACCTTCACCACAGCTCTGAATACCTCAATATGTCCGTGGGGGCTCGTGTCTCATGGGTCATGAGGATCTTCAAGTGAGTTTCATTCATGTAATGTATGTCTCACAAATTTACTTGAATTTTTCAATTGTATATATTGTAATGCATATGACAACTTAAGCACCATCGGACATTATTCATTTAGACTTCCAGAATGCATTTGTTACAGTACCACACAAGCAGCTACTTATTAATCTGAGAGCACACGGTATTGGAGAACAATTATTGTGCACATGGATTGAAGATTGGCTCTTCAATCGCCTTCAGCGAGTTGTGATAAATGGAGAAGCGTCACGGCAGTGACAACATTTTTACATCAAAAGTTTTGCTGATTTTAAATTAAATTTTGAGTGTTCAAGAGCTATTACTATTTAACTATTCATTATTAAACATAAAAAAATACTTCTGAGTATTTTAGAACAAGAATAACCGTGAAATACCAAGAAAAAATAGCACTGGCTGAAGGAACGTCATTCCTACTTCCCTGCCCATTAGACACTGAGGGGCACAGAGGGTGACAGAGGTATATAAGACACTTGTGTCACACCTGACTCGCCAGTCAGGAGTACCGACATTACATCACACTGTTAAAAGGATGGTAACGAAACTTTTTTTGCCAACTGTAACTTCTATACATTAATATAGGGGATTACACAAAATTATCATTATTTTTCTTTCCATCTCGACTATAGGTGGATGTTCTACTTGCCCATGGCCGCCCTGGGCCTTCCGCCCCCCGTCTTCCTCATCCACAGTCAATTGGGCTTTGCTTGGGGCATTTGGTCTCACAACGATGCCTGTCCCAAATTACACAAGATCATTCCTGGCATCGGACACCTGATTGAATATATATTGGTCACTCCTAGCCATCACAGAGTCCATCACGGTAAGCTAGTGTGTGTGTGTGTGTGTGTTTGCATACTGTACAATAACACAGGTTATTTGCAATGATTACACATGATAACACAAATAAAATATATGAATAGAGTACAACACGTCTCTCCAGGTGTGAATCCATACTGTATCGACAAGAACTATGGTCAATTGTTCATCGTTTGGGATCGTATGTTTGGTACGTTTGTCGAGGAGAGGGAAGATGAAGAAATCACCTACGGTACCATGTCACAAATCAACTCCAATCACATTTTCGACATCCAGGTAATGAATGAACCACACGTAACTATTCATTAAACATATTTACATACTTGCTTATTTCCTCGGCATACTTTGGAGGAATCATGGCGCTCCAAGTATACCCAAAGTATACTATGTAACCTTAACTGTGAGATCAATAGTTATATATATTTAAGGGTGGCATTTCTTCACAGGTACGACCAACCATTGAAATGTTGCAGAGGGCTGCATCTATGCCAACCTTTGGGGACAAGTTAAAGGCTATATTTTATGGTCCAGGTTGGGCCCCTGGCACTCCACGTCTTGGTAACCCTGAGGATATCCCTGACGTGAGTAACCTACAGTATATCTGTCACTGTCTCTGTCGCCTTTTCCTTCTGTTTGTTTCTATTTGTTTCCCTTTCTCTTGTGTCTCTCTCTGCTTCTGTCCTTTTCTGTTTTGGTCTCTGTATTCACCTTTGTCTATATATTTCTTTTCTTTTCTGTCATTCTGTTCCTGTATTCTTCTCTGTATGTCTGTGTGTCTGTTGTGTGTTAGCAACACATAATGACATCTAGGATATCATCAGCCACTTCAGTAATGCAATACAATCCCCAATGCTCATATCAGTACTTGTTAACCCCTGCAGTCCGGCTGACATGATAGACCATCATACAGTAGTGACCGGCTGACGCGATGGACCATCATAGCTATTTAGTGCCATTTTGAGACATGCGGGGCTATTCTAGGCAGATTTGCTCGATGTAGCGGTGTAGCAGCCGCGCTCACAATAGTAGCAAAGGGTTCAGCCAGCCAGATTCATCAGTTGGCTACCCACTACCATGTCAGGAAGATCTACTGCTCGTTCTGGCGTGTCCGAATCGGTGCGCGCTACTCCTTTGCGTCGCCGCCCACCACAACGCTTTACTGACTCAGCAATAGGGCGTGAGTTGGAAGTATCTGTTTATGCGTTGCAGAAATGTATGTGTGGATTGCACTAACGATGTTGATGCCGCACAACAAGAAATATCGATTGCGGGATTACTGGACCATGGATGATTTATTATCCACACCTGTCTTCAGGAGGTATATGTCACGGGACCGCTACAGAGACATTCTCACCAACCTCCACTTCACCAGCAACCTGGGTCCCCCCCCCCCCACCGAGTGATAGGCTGTGGAAAGTTAGAACAATTATATCCATGGTGCTCCAGAATATCCGCGCATTTCTACGACCATTCCAGAAATTGGTAAACGACGAGTCTCTCGTGCTCTTCAGAGGTAGACTGTCCTTCATTCAGTATATCCCGACTAAGAGGCACAGATTTGGCATAAAGTTTTATGTCATCTGTGACTGTCAGACGGGATATGTTTTAGATTTTGTAATTTATACGGGTTCAGATGTGGATATCGCTGATAATGATCCTCATGGTTTTTCAGGTGCTGTTGTAAAGCACCTGATAGACCATTTTCTTGAGCGAAACCACATTCTGTACACGGATAATTATTACACATCTCCATTGTTGAGTCAGTTCCTGAAAGAGCACAGAACGGAATCCTGTGGCACTGTTTGTCCCAACAGAAGGTGGTTTCCAGCCTTCCCTACAACACATCGGGGCGAATGTGTCACAAAAAAACCTGGCCCTCTACTCGCCATGAGGTGGCACGACAAGAGGGCAGTACACATGCTCACCACTGTGCACAAGGGTGAGATGTTGGATTCCGGCAGGGTCGAGCGCGGCACAGGTAATCCCATCCTCAAACCTGATGTCGTGCTCAACATGAGACTCGTCGACAAATCAGACATGATGATCAGTTCCATCGATTGCCTGAGAAAAACCTGCAAGTGGTACAAAAAGGCGTTCTTGCACCTTATCGACATCTGTGTATTGAACGCCTACATATTCTACACCCAGCAGCATCAAGGCACGACTGTCACCCTTCGCCACTTCGAGAAGACGGTCGTGAAGGAGCTGCTGGTACAGTATGGAGTAAGAGTACCACAGCAGCAGGTACATCCACCGGCAGGAGGGCAGGTTGACAGACTTCAATCAAGAGTTTGGGCCGCGCGGCACTTCCTTGACGACCTGCCTCTCCTCGCGTCAGGCAGGCCTGCCTTCCGCCGGTGTTATGTCTGTTTGCACACGACACGTCGGCCCACCAGAAGAAGAGAAACTAAATACTGGTGTACCAGCTGTCAAGTGCCACTGTGCCCTGGGAAATGCTACTCTGAGTATCATACCTTAGAAGAAATATAGGTAGCATGAAGTGTGGGAAGCGAAGAAAAGTGACAGTGACACATTTATTCGTAAGAGTGTATGGTGATAGTGACACACAATAGATAAGGTTTTAGTGAAGTGATAGTGACATGTTAGATATAAGGAACTAGTGCAGTAATAGTGACACGTTAGATATAAGAAACTAGTGCAGTGATAGTGACACACGATAAGAAAATACTGACGTGAATATGTGATAGTGACACGAATTTATTCAATCAAGTGTACATTTTATTATTAGTGCGGTGATAGAGACACAGGACGAGTGTATTTTTTATCGTTATTACTCCCACACTTCATCCCGGGGCACAAAAACCACTCTGGAATGGTCAGCAATCCACACAGCAGAGGTTGCAAGTAACTATAACACTGCGCTGTGGGCTTGTAGCGGCGTGGTGTGTAGCGGCTCACCCTGCACCGTCGCCGCTGCCACCCTGCGCGTCAGAACACCACTCGCTTCCCGCGCAAAACATGGTCCAATTCAACTCGCCCTATCTCCAAAACTACTCATCATACAGCCCTCCCGATGGTACCATTCGATAGAGGAAGAGTTGAAGGTTTGTAAGAAACTATATTGAAGTCATTACACTATATAGGTTAAGAGTGAGAGCGTTATGAATATAGGGGAAATCGAGGAATTTTGACGCGAGCGGCAGGGTAGAATAGGGAGGCAACTACCCTCCCCCCCGGTCTGCGGGGGTTAAGGGGACCATTTATTTATTTTATTTATTTATTTTTGGGGATGGTAATTGGAGGGCTACGGATTCCTCCAAACAATATCATGAAACAGATCCCCTATTAATAACATTGAGCTCGTCTGTTTCGTGAAATTATTTAAAGGAATCCGTTGTCCCTCGTACTGCAACAATACAAATCCCCCACTTCCTTTACTTAACCTTGTGTGTGTATCCTATTGATTGAAGATGAGGGGAAGGAAGAGGTTTGAGGTTCAGCTGCCACATTGGTTCACCGCCTACATCTTTGTCAACTGTTCTGTCCTCTTCTACACCTACTTCCAAATGGCATTAAGAATGAGGGTGAGATTTATATCCGTATTACTATGATCAGAATCTGTTTATTTTTATCAGTCATTATTGCAAGACCATAAAATGCGAAGTATTTTCTCTTATTTTCTATGTTGAGGAAGATGAGAACTAAAGCCTAAGTCGTGAATGAGAGTTTTTCCTTCTGGGAAGGAACATATTCAACTTTTTCCAGACTGTAGATAAGTTATGGATGAAAGTACTGCTAATAAGAAATACATGTATAAAAGGGACACTGTGATGCAGTCAGGAAATTAGAGGTTAGAGAGTCCATCAAATATTGCCACGAAACCACCAATATTGAAGGAGCTTGTTTCGTGGCATAGTTAGGATGAATGAGAAGCCACCAAGTCTCATATACTATCACAGGTTCCTTAATACAACTCCCCTCCTCCACCCAGGATGTGACGTTATGGGAACAGAGGGTCAACCTCGTCTTACACCTATTAACCAGTACATCCGTGGGAGGTCTGTATGACGGACGGAAGTACTCGGTGTGGCTGGAACCTCTGCGTCTCTTGTGCTACCTAGTGTCGGTGTTAGCGTTACCCATCTTCTCCACGCTCCAGGAAACAACAATAGTGGTGTGTGTGTGTCTGGTGAGCCTCCTGATGTGGCCACGAGTCAGTGCCATCACGCTCAGCAGGGCAGCAGAAGTCTCAACCACAGCCCCCGCCCCGAAGAAAGTGAATTAATTATTGGGCTAGTACAGGTTCTCGCGGAAAATCACTGCACGGCCCCGAAAATGTATTGTTTACCTATACTAGTATCATTTTTAGTAACAAATAATGATGAAAAATAACACTTACCGTGGTAATTAGTATTTCGTTGTGTAGCCCTTTCTCTTGATGACTTTACGAAGGTGATTTGGGACACTGTCAGCAAGATTACGAAGTGTTTCTGGCTTAAATTCTTCCCAACACTTACGGAACTCCATTTCAAGTTTGGGGAGGGTGGAGATGTAACGTAAACGGAGCTTGCCTTTAATGATGGCCCATGAATTCTCTATGGGTGAAATATCCGGAGAATTACCTGGCCAATCATTAATCCTTTCAATGCCACAGTCATCACCCCTTGGATGGCAGGAAAGTGGAGACAGTGTTAAAGATATGCTGAACAATCGGAAAAACTGGTGTCTGGGGTTGGTAACGGAACAGGATGAGCTTCATTTTCCATGACTTCCGGTTTGTGGTTTGTGAAAATGAACCTCACTGTTTCGTTACCAAATCGATACACCAGTTCGTCCGATCGTTCAGCATATCTTTAACACTGTCTTCGCCTTCCTGTCAGCCAAGGGGGGTAACGATACTTTGATTCACCACTGTACATAATTGTCCATGGTGAATCTGGAACACTTGATTCTTCCAAACTATTCAAAACAACCGACCAGCTATAATTATATTTGTTAATCTAGTCCGGTTTCCTGGCATAGTTTAGAGGAATCAATGTGCTCTCATGTACAGTTGCCTCAAGGTATTTTTTACCCCCTCTTTGTTGTCTGGAGTAGATGAACGAGACCAATCTTACTGTTGAATTATTTTCATGCGTAACACAATGCTTCACTGTTTCTGAATGTGATCCGAATATGTCCAGTGATGCCACATGCACTTCACAGCCACCGCAGGGGGTAAAGAAATACCTTGAGGCAACTGTACATTTATGTCGCCTTTATTAATGATCATTAAAAAGGCGATCAAACCCCAACACCAAATCCTTATTTAATGTTTCAAGGAAGGACTGTGATAGATTTTGTTGTTACACTTCCTGACTCGTCTCTCATTTCTTGTGACCCAAATGAAGTAAAAACAAAAACACGAGGCTGTGATGACACGGCGGGAATAATGTATGAGTAATGAAGGTGCAGTCAGTGACCAACAGTAACTCTCCTTGTTTCAATTATATATAACCGAGCATTTTCCTTTTCCCTCAAAATATCCCTGGAAGTTGATACAAAATGTTATACTACGAGTACCGGTAATATGTTCCATGACGAAGTGTTCGATTTACAACGAATATGGAGTTTTACGTGTAGAACTGTTAGTGAGTTGTGTGGTGCTGTTTTGTACAATTGACATATATACATTTAACCAAACATATGATTAAAAACGAGGACGAAGCGTAATGTATTTTGTTTTATTATTATTAATCTAAAGTAAATATAATGTTATACAAGATGAAGAATAAACTATAGTAGTGTTATTACCCTCCAACATTGGCATTATCCTCATCTACATCATAACACTACTCTTTCTCCACCACAATCACCACCTCCTTCACCACCACACTCCTCTTTCTCCACCATCACACTCCTCTTTCTCCACCACAACCACCACCTCCTTCACCACCACACTCCTCTTTCTCCACCATCACACTCCTCTTTCTCCACCACAACCACCACCTCCTTCACCACCACACTCCTCTTTCTCCACCACAACCATCCCCTTCTAGTCCATCTTCTCTTCCTATTACTCCTCCACCACTACCTACTCCTCTTCCACCACCATCTATGACATCACCACCTCCACCTCCTCCTCATCTTCTTCCTCCACCACCACCACCATCAACACCCACACCTCCACCTCTTACTGCCTGCACCATCACAACGCTCCACCTCCTCCTACACCACCACCACCACCACCACCACCATAACACTCCTCCTCCACCAATACCTAATCCTCCAACTCCTCCCCCTCCCCCTCCTCCTCCTCCTGTTCCCATCAAGGCTCACCCTGGGATTACAGAAGCTGGGTCCTGTACCTAGATAACTGGGCCAACTGGATGGCTCGATTCTATCCTTTCTCCTTCAGGCTGGCTGGCACCGCTGGAGCTTGCTAGTCTGGCGGCTGGGGCTGGCTGCCTGGCTCAGTCACCTTCCAGACCTTGAGAGGGGTTGTCGTTCGCCGCCCCTACGCGCAACACCACTGCACAGACAGACGTATCCTTAGTCCAACGTAATCAGATCATAATAATAACGTCCCAGACATAATTAGTGGTAGGACTTACTCATTTCAGTACCGTAATTCCTGTATTTTTCAAAGGATACGTATCGGATTCACGAGGTACAAGAAGGATAAAGCTGTGAGGATATTATTGCCTTTATGGTTACAGGACAGTCCCCAGAGTTAGATAAGGAATACGACCCCCGAGTGTCCCCCGACCACGACACCCTGTACCACCACCATAACCAACACCAGACCAGTACTCGAAGCCACCGCTGGCACCAAAACGCAAAGTGTCTTCTAGGCATCTCGAACGAAATTGGACAGGATTATTAATAGACCACCCTCACTCTGTTTTTACAATTTTTTTCTTCATTTCTTTTTTATTAATATATTTATTTTATTTATTTATTATTATTATTATTTAGTTATTTTGTGTGTGTGTAAAAAAAAAATCCTAATCAAAACAAATCTAAACGAATTATAAAAAAAAAACAAGTAAAAAAAAAAACATAATCAACTGTGAGGGGAAAAAAACAACAACGTAATTAATTGAGCATAAGAGAACCCATTCAAGTGAAGCAGAAAGGTAAACAACAACAACAACAACCAACAACAACAACAACAACAACAACAACAACAACAACAACATCAACAACAACAACAACAACAACAACAACATAATTAAAACAACCTAATTAACCGTGTAGTATAGAAGAAGAGAACCTATATTCCATTCAAGTGAGGCAGAAGATAAACAAAGCAAAACAAAACAAACCATAATAATAATAAGTAGGAGAAGAAAAAACAAGAGAGAGTCAAATGAACGTGTCTCTCTCGTGTCTTCCTAAAGGTGTATGTATGTAATTATTATATATAGGGTGAATGGGTATAGATAGATAGATAGAGAAAGGAAGATTCGAGTGAGTGAGTGAGTGACGTAAGTGAGTGAGTGAGTGACGTTAGTGAGTGAGTGAGTGAGTGACGTTAGTGAGTGAGTGAGTGAATGCGAGTAATATTTAAGGGACCCCTGTCATGTGTAGTCAGAAAATTTTGGAGGTAAATGAGTCCTTCAAATGATGCTCTGAAACACCCACCATCTATTCTATATAGAAAGAAGCTCGTTTCGTGGCATATTCAGGAGGAATCAGAAGCCTCCAATTATTCTCATACAAGTTCAGAGGGTCCTTAAAAATAATTGTGTGTTATTGTCACAAAGATTTAATGTGTTTACGTGATTGACAGGGGGGTGGGGTGGGGGGTGTTGATTTTTTTAAGGGGTGGGGGTGGGGTGGGGTGGGGGAGGGAAATAATGATGGGGGTGGGGAAATAATGAGGGGGGGAAGGAAGTAATGATGTGGGTGGGGAAATAATGATGGGGGTGGGGAAATAATGAAGTGGGGGAGAAAAATAATGAAGGGGGAGAGAAAAATAATGAAGGGGAAAGGGAAATAATGAGGTTTGGGAATTGGAAGGTATGTGTGGGAAATGAAGGTGTTTTTTTCAGGGTGGGAAATATAAGGTGTTTTTTTTAGGGAAATAAAGGTTTGTGTGGGAATTGAAAGGGTTTGGGGAAATAGGGACCAGTGGCTGAAATTGAGGGTTAAGTGGGAAATGAAGGGTTGTGTGAGAAATTGAAAGATGTGTGAGATAAATTGAGAGGGTTTTTTTGGGGTAGAATGGAAGACTGTGAAGGAAATTGATTTTTTTTTTTTTTTTTTTTGGGGGGGGGAGGAAATGGAAGGGTTATTGAGAAATTGATTGACGGTTATGTGGGAAATTGAGCTATGTGGGAAATTGAGTTGAGTGGGAAATAATGCTGTGGGAAGAAAGAAAGATGTGTGGGAAATAATAGGACTGAGTGGGAAATTGAGCTATGTGGGAAATTCGACCTAAGTGGGAAATAAGAGCTGTGTGGGAGAAAAGAGAGTTGTGTGGGAAATAGTAAGTTGTGTGGGAAATAAAAACTGTGGGAGAAAAGTGAACTAGCTGTGTGTGTGTGTGTGAATTAAGTGAGCTGGCAATGTGGGAAATGGTCGACCACTGATTAATATATAATCTTCTTACACATAATTAACCTTCCTGACGACATACATATACTTAATACTTAATACTTAATACTTGTACTAATACTTATACATATACTTATACTTGTACTTGTTATGTATATACTGTTTCTACTTACACACTAACCTACATACATACATATACTTACACTTATACTTATTTACAATATGTATACTGCAGTACATACATACATACATATACTTATACAGTACTTACTTATTATATATATACTGTACCTACTTACACACTAACCTACATACATACATACATACATACATACATACATACATACATACATACTTATTTACATGTTTACCGTTGCTTTGTCATTACTTCTACGCCTACTTACATACCTACCTACCTACCAACCATTATTTTATACCACCACACACATACACACACACAGGCACAGATCAAAATATATCACCTCCCTATAACCTATACTTTCTGATATACCATAATATTATACTCTATTTAATTCACTCTTTAATTACTAACCTACAAAAGATATATACCACGTATTTCATTAATTAGTTTTTATTTTATATATAATTATATTTCATTCACTATCAGTCAATGTCATGCAATCCATTTTATTATTATTTTTTTATATATATATATTTTTTTTTTTCGGTATTGGTTTATGTAATGTAATCCAAGACAGATCTGGTAGGAAGGAGAGAGGGACGAAAGGGATTAGATTAACCTTTGCTGGGCTATCGATTTGGCTGCTGACCTTCTACCTACCACTGGAGAGAGAGAGAGAGAGGGAGGGGGGGGGAGATAGAGTGAGAGAGAGGGGGGGGGAGGGAGATAGAGTGAGAGTGAGATAGAGAGAGTGTGTGTGTGTGTACGGAAGAGAGATAGTGAGTGAAAGAGAGTGTGTGTGTGTACGAGAGAGAGGGAGAGAGAGAGAGAGAGAGAGAGAGAGAGAGAGAGAGGAGGGGAGGGATAGAGATATTGACTCCTGTAAGTAAACAAACAAACAGACAGACTAGAGGAGGTAATTGCGTCTCTGTCAATCGTGAAATCCCATTCTGTCACTCACCCCACCCTTCACATTCTCTCTCTTCTCCCCTCCTTCCCCTCTATCTCTCTCTCTCTCTCTCTCTCTCTCTCTCTCTCTCTCTCTCTCTCTCTCTCTCTCTCTCTCTCTCTCTCTCTCGTACACACACACACACACACATTCTTTATCTCTCTTCTCTCCTCCTTCCTCTCTATCTCTCACTCACTCACTCTCTCTCTCTCTCTCACTCCACCCTGCACACTCTCTCTCTTTCCCCCTCCTTCTTCTCTATCTCTCTCTCCCTCTCTCTCTCTCTCTCTCTCTCTCTCTCTCTCTCTCTCTCTCTCTCTCTCTCTCTCTCTCTCTCATACATATTCTTTCTCTTTCTTTCTCTTTCTTTCTCTCTCACCCCACCCTGCACATTCTATCTTTTCTCCCCTCCTTCCCCTCTATCTCTCTCTCACTCATACACATTCTCTCTCTCATACACACACTCTCTCTCTCACTCTCTCTCTCTCTATCTCTCTCTCACACTGGAAGGGAATCAATAGGGATTAAAATGGAAAGAGGAATAAAAAGATACAGAGAAAAATACGGGATGATCCAGCCTAGTGGAGAGCACACAGAAAAAAAAATAAAAAAAATAAAAATAAATGTAAAAATAAAGGACAACACGTACCGAGTTGTTTGAATATACATTTTAAGTCTCTTTGAGCGGGGTAATCTGCTGTGAAGGGAAGGAAAGTGTTCTGATTCCTCCAGTCTACGCTACGAAACAGATTCCCTATACAGTACGTGTAGAGTGAGGTATAGTGGTGTGTTTCTGGCAGCAACCAGTTTCCTCCACCTCACTATAGTCGACCACAACAGAATACTGCCATAAGAAAATCCAATTTTATATCCGCTTTCTTGGTCTCCCTGGAATGTATACAGTAGTATGGAAAGTTTATATATATAAATATTATATATATATATATATATATATATATATATATATATATATATATATATATATATATATATATATATATATATATATATATATATATATATATATATATATATTGAGAGAGAAAAAGAAAGAAAGAAGAGAGAGAGAGAGAGAGAGAGAGAGAGAGAGAGAGAGAGAGAGAGAGAGAGAGAGAGAGAGAGAGAGAGAGAGAGAGAGAGAGAGAGAGAGAGAGAGAGAGAGAGAGAGAGAGAGAGAGAGAGAGAGAGAGAGAGAGAGAGAGAGAGAGAGAGAGAGAGAGAGAGAGAGAGAGAGAGAGAGAGAGAGAACGTAGGGGACGAACATGTATAAAAATATTCTGGGATTTTACTTTAACAAACTGTAAATGTCAGAACTGAGATGAGGGGAGAGATTTCATTTGTGGAAGGGAATATTTTTATCTCAGATTTAACAAGACTTTGAGGGTGAAGCAAAAAGAGTGAGAGAGAGAGAGATAAAGGAAGGGGTGAGTTACATAAAGGTCTAAGTAAAAAAAAAGGGCAAGATAATAAAGAAAAGTGAAGGAAGTGAAGAAAAAAAAGGGTTAGAGATAAAAGTGAAGTGAAGAAAGTGAAGAAAAAGAGTTAGAGATAAAAAAGAAGTGAAGCATCGAAGTTAAAAAGGGTTAGAGTTAATAAAAGAGAAGTGAAGTTAAAGGGTTACACACATAAAAGGTTTAAGTTCGTAAAAAAAAAAATAATAATAAAAATAAAGGGCTAAAGAAGCGAGGGTGAAAACAAAGGGGTGAAAGACAAGGAGTGAATTAAAGGTGCACTACTTGGCTACTGACTGACAGGGGTGAAGGTATTATTGTTTCATGTGCTCGTGTGTGTTAATTAAGAGAGAGAGAGAGAGAGAGAGAGAGAGAGAGAGAGAAGAGAGAGAGAAAGAGAGAGAGAGAGAGAGAGAGAGAGACAGAGAAGAGCTTGTTGGTGAAGTGACTCTGTGTAAACAAGGCCAGAAACTGTATTGTATTGCGTTGTATTGTGTTCTTATTTACATTTATATCTATTTTTCAGACGAGGGTGTACGGACGGTAGGATAAAAATGGAGATAGACTATGAGAGGAATATCGTGGAGTGAAGTAAAGCTAAAATAACAGGAAGGAACGAAGGAAGGAAGGAAGGATAAAAGTGATATCAGAGTGAAAATATATATAAGATCAGAGAGCATTGGAAAGAGAAAGACAGAGAGAGAGAGAGTAAAGTGGATTAGAGGAGGAGGGAAGGAAGGAAGGACATAAAGAGCAAGACAGAGTATAAACATAACATAAAAGAGAGAAAGGAAGAGTGGAAATACATACAAAAGAGAGAGAGAGAGAGAGAGAGAGAGAGAGAGAGGAAGAGTGGAAATACATACAAAAGAGAGAGAGGGAGAAGTAAGGAAAATAGGAGGATGGGCAGAAGGAAGGAGGAGGAAATGAAAGACACAACAAAATTAAAATACAGAAATGGAAAAATGGAATGCGAAAGAAAGGAGACAGAAAAGCTGAGTGTATCGTAAAGGAAAATGAGACTCCATCAGTGAATTAAAAAAGAAATAGATATAAAACGAATGAAAGAAGAAAGGGGAACTGAATAACGAAAGGAAAGCAATATACTGTACATAAACTTACCAAGTGTTCACATTGAGTTATTGTAAAGCAAAAATCTCTCTTCATATTGTTGATCACATATAGAAAAATATAAAAATGACAATAATCAAGTGAAAGGTATATGAATGTTGAAGTGAAAATAATATAGCGTCCACTTGAACTAATGAATACACACTCTAGCACTTATGATAATTGAAGTTGACAATGTATGCAAACTGGAATAGCATGTCAAAATGTGGAGTCAAAACAGAATACTGCTCCTCATATCTCCTTACCCTGAGTTGCTGCTTTGGTGGTCTGTAGAATCCTGACCACACCATGAAAGTACACAGATAAGAAGAGTCAGGTGAAGTAAACAAGTGATATGGGATTAGTAGGAAAGATAGAGGAGGGTTTGGGAGTATTGACAGAGATGAAGTCGAGGAGTGTGAAGGGGGGCAGGGGTGGATCATCGCCAATGGCAAGATCATGTATAGTTGTGACGAGGCGAGAACAGAGTACAGTAGTTAAGAAGGACACAAGTTCTTCAGTTGCACAAACGACAGTATTACAAGAAACATTGACCAGATCGAGTGATGTAATGGCAGATTCACTCTCGACAACTTTACAGTGGCTAAGTAGAATTAAGTCACATGGAGAACGGAAAAGGAAGTTATGGTCAAGTGAGGTGAGATCTGGTGTGGCGGAGCGGACAGAGAATATAAATTATAAGCAACTTCTGGGTTCACAATGGGTGCTGTTGATGGGTGTAGTGTTCCAGGTGGTGGTAGTGTGTTTAGGGACAAGCATGGCTGCTGCAGTGGCCATGGAGGTAGTGGTAGACAGTAATACTAGCAGCTCATGTCTGCCAGGGTGTTCCTGTGGTGTACTACCCACACCACTGCTGCATGAGAACCTCACCATGCTGGACTGTTCCTTTGCTGGTCTCAGGTCTTTTCCAGAGGAAATACCTTCGGGTGTGGAAGCACTCAGTGTTCGTGGTAATTCCATTTCACATGTCCTCGATTCTGTCCTGGCCCAACTCATCTTCCTCAGGGAACTCGATCTCTCTCACAACAAGATCAAGTTCATCGGTCGGGGTGGAGTGTTTCGCAATCTGACGCGTTTAGAGGTGCTACATTTGGGTAAAAATGCTATTTCCACCATCTTCCGTGACAATCTGGTGGGGCCCCGTGCATTACATCGCCTCGTCCTTGCTGACAACAAGATTAATTACATAGAAGATGAGGCCCTGGTGGATCTAGTGTTTCTGGAAGACCTTGATCTGCAGCACAACTATCTTGGCTCACTGTATCAGGAATGGTTTACTGGTCTCAATCGCCTTACCTCACTCAACCTTGATCACAACCGTATCCACAATGTTTCTGCCTCCGTTTTCCGTCCCCTCACTGCCCTTCGAGAGCTTCACCTCGCAGGCAACCGTATATCAAATTTGGATCCACGTGCCTTCTCTAGGCTAACACAACTACAAATATTACATCTAGAAGAAAACCTGCTCACAACAGTACCAACATCAGCACTACAGTCTTTACCATCACTTGTAACACTGGTAATGGATCAAAACCCTCTGGCCAAGGTGAAGCCACTCGACTTTTCTCATCTGGCAGTAAAAACCATCAGTCTCTGTTATATGCCACAGTTGCTCATCTTGGATGCTAAGGCCTTCTATAATTTGCCTAATGTTACGTCTCTCCTCCTTCACCATAACCCTCGCCTCGCATATGTTGATCCTCTTGCCTTCAAAGAGGTTAACTCACTCAAGGATCTTCAGCTTCAAAATAATAGTCTCATTGGTCTCCAACCTGAAATGGCAAGGTATTTAAGCCCTGGTGTTACTATTTCACTCCAGGATAATCCACTCCTCTGTGACTGTAACGTGCGCTGGTTGAGACAGTCAATGAAGCAGGTGGCCAACATGAATTCTACCCAGATTGGGGAGCAGAAGGCAGAGAAAGCAGTGAGTCAGGTGGTGGGACAACAGACACGACAAGAAGGGAGAGAGACGGTGAAGAGGAAGGCAAGGAAGGCAGTGAAGAAAGTTGTACAGCAAAATCCAGGGCAGGTGATGAAGCAGATGAGAAAAGATGCATCGAAAGAAGATGACAGAAGCAGGTTGGTTATGGCAGAGCCTGGCCATCTTATGTGTGCTGCCCCACCTGCCAAGGCACACAAGTTGGTCCAAGACATACCATTGCCTCGCCTCCCTAAAACCTGCGCCCCTACTATTGTAAACCTAATGGAGAAGGAGGTGGTGGCAGGGAAGATGGCAGAATACAAAGTGCTGGACTGCCGTGCCCTGGGCAACCCTCGCCCACGCCTACACTGGGTCCTCCCAGATGGTACCATGGTCAACTCGTCTCTCAATGATGTGAGGAGGAACTTTTTCCCTTCAGGAACACTTGTATATTACCATTTGGTTGCATCTGATCGGGGCCACTACACCTGTGTTGCTGAAAACTCTGTTGGCATGAGCACCAGTTCACTCTTCCTAAATGTTACAGGTATAGACATTCAGCTTCTCCCAGAGCGTGTGTCACCCACCACTGTAACACTGGTGTGGCGTGGCACTGAACGTCGTGCTTTCCCTTCATACAAGATTATTTACAGTGAAGTGAGTGAGAATGGGAGTTTAGTAGGTGAACCCAGAGCCACGGAAACAAGTTCCACTCGACGCACGTATTCTGTCGCACGTCTCCATCCCCACACTTCCTATCATTTCTGTCTGGGACACGAGGACTCAGCTGGGTACTGGCTAGAAATTTCGTGCTGCCAGGCCGCCACTTTGTCATCTGATCACCTCTCCCATGGCGGCATCTCAAGCGTGTCCAGCATCGTGGCAGCAGGGGCAGTGGGTATGGTGCTGGTAGTGACAATGATTGTCTGTCTTTCCTCCATATTATCCCGTCGCTACAGACACCATCTTTACGAGACTCCAGACAAAGGTGGTGCAGGAGGAAGTACGGGTCTAGTCATTCCCCTGGATAACCTGTACCGTCCCCTCCTGGCTGGTTCCTCCTGACGTAGGAAGAGAGGTGTCCACCCAGTTTTCCGGTGTCCCCCTTGCTGCTCAGACACCGCGACACCCTCGCCCAACTTGAAGCACAGGCAGGACCCTCGCTCTCATCCCAGTGTAATGGAGGAGTGCACTTGTCCACACATGAGGTACGTTTACTTTAATTAATTTGTTCCATTGATATCTGTCTTTCCTCATTAACATCTCTATCCCATTACTAACAATTGGCTTTGTCCAAATAATATGTTTCTGTATACCCTTGCTGGCATCCATCTGTATGTTAGCAAAACTCAGTCCCGATTCCGAAGAGACTGAGGACATTCACCAAGTCACTGAAACAGACCAATGTTCCCCAGACCTATGTGCCAATTTTGTATTTAATGTATATGACATCATATTATACAAGTCTGTACGGTATAGTTGCAAGTTTGTATAGCACCATCATTCTATATAAACTGCTTCTTCTTTTATACCTCATACATATGCAGCACATGTCATTCCCGCATGTCTAAGGTGGGGTAGATAAAAAGAGGTTAATTTGAGATAGTAAATAAGGAAATAAAGCAAAACAGCAAAAGTTATATTAATAAATACTTTTTTCAACTAAAAGTTCTCTTCGTCGCTCAGTTCCTATTATTTTGCAATGCGAATTCAGTCAGTGACGAGAACTTTTTTTCGCCGAATAGAAAGTTTAATACTACCACACTCAATCTAGAAGTTAATTTGAGGTGGTAAATAAAAGCCCAAATTCTATTCCCTTTTAGTCCGAGGTGGAAGGGAGGCACGAGGAACCTACTGGACCCCTGCTGTCTGGAGGAAACAGAGTCATCACACCAACACCACCAACATCATCATCATCATCCCCTTCCCCTTCCCTCTGTCACCGCTCAAGTTGACCCCATGCCCATCATTCACGAGACACACTTAAGGGGGTAGTGTCGTGCAGTACAGTGAAGTGAAGTGCTGTGTTGCTGGCTGTTACATCTGGAGAATCTGACTATTCCTCCAAACTACTCCAAGCAACAGACCACCCTTATCTTTTCTTTTCTTTTTTGTTAATCTGGTCTTGTTTCCTGACATACTTTGGAGGACTCAATGACACTACCAATATATACCTAAAGTATCCACATGCTTTAATTAATTTGCCATGGAAACACCTGGGGAAATAAATCCTCAAGACCAATAATACTGTGTTTAGATTTTGTCTCACCTGGCGAAAATGCACCGATTCCCTTCTAAGTAATATGATCATAATTATAGATACACGTTACGCGAACAGTATTTATTTATGAGTTGCAGATAATATATATATATACCTATCTATAGTCATGTAAAGTATTTGGTGCCATTTGTCCTGCTTTGCATTACATATATATATATTTACCACGAAAAAAATAAGACAAGGAGTTTAATGAGTCAGCCATAAGGTACATTTTCGCCAGGTATGAAAAACAAAATAACAAAAAATCCAATTAGAGTATCGTAGCCAAAACATGAATAAATAAATTGTAGTGGAGGTCTCGTACGTATGCTAAACACTATCCTGGCCAGTGTTAGTAGTAGTATATTATAGTCTATTCTATTTATTATTATACACTGAGCCTTGATAATTGTGGAGAACCCCATGAAAACAATTTAGTGCCAACAACAGTAAAACGCAGAATAATATTTGCATGATATACGACTACGACTCTCAGTTTTATTTTCACCATTGTTCCTTCTGGTGAAAAAAACAAAAACAAAAAAATAATGTCGAGTGTGGCCACAACAAAGCCTCCTCCAAGTGTTGCTTTAATTAAGTCAGTGGTGTGCTCAGCTCTTTATATATATACTTTATTTTATTAATTTGTTATAATATATTTTATACTTTATTTTATTAATTTGTTTATCTACGTATTTATATTTTTTGTGGTGTACTCGCCACGTGGTTAATTATCCAATGTTTTATATATATCTTCACTTATTTATTTATTTATTTATGTATTTATTCACATATTCATTTATTTATTTATTTATTGTAGTTCCACATACAGTCTACACTGAGATGGGAAGCATAAGAACCACTTGTAACCTAAGGACGAACTACCTAACCTAACCTAACCTAACCTATACCTAACCTACAGAAACCTAACATGCAGGCCTCGCTTCAGTGAACAATTTATTACTTTACATCTGAGGCATGAAGTGTTTCCAGCGTAAAGCCAAAACACACACACACACACACACACACACACACACACACACTTAACTATACAAGAATGATTAAGGGGAGACTCTCTTGTTGAAAGGCTACTAATTCATCTCAAATATTATGTCAAAAAAAAAAAAAAAAAAAAAAAACTGACGACCTCAACTCAATGTTATAAAAAAAAAACGAGGGACCTGTTTCGTGGCACACTTTGGAGGAATCACTATAGCTATCCAATGGCCATCAAGAGAGTATAATATTACATCCCCTTAATTGGAGAGTATACTTTTGGTACATAACAGCGCCTTGATTCCTCCAAAGTATGCCAGAAAACAGACCCAGTTGAAGAAAAATAATGGTATTCTGTTGCCTAGAATAAATAGTTTGGAGGAATCATAATCTCCAAAAATGTCAGAACTATACTCTCTCCTTGATTGACTCTGAAGCACAAAACAGAAGATGGCAAAAGCTACAATCATACAGTATTATATTTATTAACTCTTTGTGTTTTCTTTTTACTCAGTACAGTCTTAGGGTGTTTATGGATAGAACAAAATATATATAATAACAAAATAATACATACTGTACTATACTGATATAATCTAAGCTTTTCTATGAGTGTTTAGGTGCACAGAAATGTATGTAGGGATGTCAGTCGTCGTAGGCAAGTTTATAATTATATATATTTACTGTCCAAAGGTTTTGCCATCTGTCCTTGTGATAATGTGACATGGTTTTGCAAAGATACTTATATCGGTAAAGACTTGACCATCTTATCTTGTTAATTATTCCCTATATGTTTATACAGTACACACGTTTCTTTCGCAAATATAGCAGCCTAATACAATACAATACAATACGTATACTATCTTCATGTTAGATGTATGAATAATATATGCTCCAGTGTATATCTTTCTCTCTACTTAGCCACTTTACGTTTGGTTAATTGATATATAGAGATACATGGTGTTACTCGAGTTTCAGCGGATACTTACAGAAATGAAAGAATACGTGATTCTGAGTAGAAAATCTTCAATACACATATGCATTTTAAGAATTAGTTTGAGCGTGAAGTGTAAGAAAGAAAACATTACATTATTATTCTTATCAATAATGTTCTTACCAAAACTGTACACTAATACTATCCATATCAAAAAATTATGTGATGATCATTGATAACGTGATTCCCTGATAAAAAAAATCTATGATGTTCCAATGTGTGTACATAAAAAAAAAAATAATGATAATACAAAAGTCTAAGATACTACGTACCTTTAGGATTTACGTCTTATATGAAAGCCACACCACCATCACCACTGTATACCGTCAGTTTTAAGGACCCTGTGATCGTGTATGAAAACTGGAAGCTTCTGATTCCTCCTGACCACTCCATGAAATTGTCAAGCTCCATCCATATAGGTGGTGTTTCGTGGCAATATGTGAAGGACTCGTATAACTCCAATTTTCTGACTATACATCACAGGGTCCTTAAAATCCACTTGACACCCAAACTTATTCTTAAAATGCATTTGTGATTAGAATTTTATCTAATCGGAATCATAATTTTTTTCATTTCTAAACGTATCTGCAGAAACTTTCGTTACACCCTGTACAGTATATGAAAATGTATATAGAGGATAAGTGAAATATGTATTGTACCTTTAGGATTTACGTCTTATATGAAAGCCAAAAAGTTTATTGTGTGTGAATGAGAGTGTCGCTTTATTCTTTATTATTATTATTATTACAGTGAGTCCAGGGAATGTAAACAGTCACCATTACTATTTTGTTTACATCTTATGAAAGCCAAAAAGTTTATTGTGTGTGAATGAGTGTGTTGCTTTATTCTTTATTATTATTATATGCTGTGAGTCCAGTTAACAGTCACCAATACATGTTAGTTTCTTTGCCCACTTAGCGAGACGAGAGTGAGGTGGAAATCGGGGTTGGAGAAGGGCCAAACAAACGAACAAACATACATACATACATACATTGGCCAGTTCGACACACGCACCTGTTACTTAATTAAGGGGAGTAATTCACTTTTGGTACACATTAGAGCATCTTGATTCCTTCAGAGTGTGCCAGGAAACAGGACCAGATTAATTGTTGTGGCCTGTTGCTTGGAATAGTTTGGAGGATTCAGGTTCTCCATGATTTATCAACACTATTATATATATAGCTCTTCCCTTGATGCTAAGGCGTCGGAGAACTTCGCTCATCTCAACTCCATGCAAACTCCCCCCTCTTTGTCTCTCTCTCTCTCTCTCTCTCTCTCTCTCTCTCTCTCTCTCTCTCTCTCTCTCTCTCTCTCTCTCTCTCTCTCTCTCTCTCTCTCTCTCTCTCTCTCTTATGAAGGGTTGTCGACCTCCTATGACCCTTGCCAGTGTGTGTGTGTTGGTCGAGTCCTTCCATTCTTCTCCAACCAACCAACCAACAACAACAACTTCCACCCACCTCACCTCACCTCACCTCACCACTCTCACTAACAGGGTCAAGAAACAATTGCTCCCGACTCTACTGTAGGTACATATATAACTCAGATACTCACATTAAATTAATCAGATTCTGAGCAACAAGTGACATTATGATGAACAGTTAATCAAGGAACCCTGTGATTGTGTTTAATTAAGACCTGCATGGGGGGCTTCTGATTCCTCCTGACCATGACACGAAACACACTGCTCCTTCAACGTAAGTGTGTGTGTGTGTTTCGTGGCAATGTTTGAAGGACTCACTAACCCCCAATTTTCTGACTACATCACAGGGGGTTCTTAATTAAAGGGGGAAGTACATGTAGTGTTGGCAAATCTGGAGCAACTGATTCCTCCAAACTATTCCAAGCAACAGGACTCCATTATTTTTGTCCATCTGGTCCTGTTTCCTGGCATATATTGGAGGAATCAAGGCACTCCAATATACGTCTTCTGAGTCATGATGATTGATGTGGAAGAAATGAGCAATGGGTGTGACTCATCTTTATTTTTGTCTGTATATATTTTTTCTGTATTCTGTATATTTATATATTTATGTATGTCATATTTATAAAAAAAAACTAGTTGTGCTTTGATTATAAAATGAATAATTGCAATAAATGTTCTTTTCTATTTACGTGCTTTCATAATACAGTGTGAACAGACCCATGTGAATATTTCGTGTTCAGGCTTGGGGTGGATTTGGGGGGTGCAGGCTTTCTACCCACCCTAAGCCTGTCCCCCTATTCCCGCACCCCCCCCAAATTCCCCCCAAGCCTGTCCCCTACTCCCACACCCCCTTAAATGAAACGAACACAGCAGCACACCTACCCTGGCTCTGGTCTGCTACTTCTCCCAGGCTCCCTCACTCACCTGCCCCTATCCCCAACATTTGAATTTTATTAGAATTTCATAAAATATAGGTTATAGAATGGCTAGAAACACCGGATATGAGAGTAATTATGTTCTTGGTTGGTTAGGTGTACATATTTTTGCCAGAGAGTATTTTCTACATCACATACCGGTATTAAAAACAAGTAAAAGAAGGAAAACCCTTTAAAAGCTTCGGCTCTTAATGATTCAAGTGAAATAAAAAATTATCCATATGAAAAGGTCTCAAAAATATTAATTATGTTTTATCTGGATTTTCGTATTCATATGGTTATATTGAAATTTTGAAAATGAACCCTTTTTATTGAGGGTGAACCCCTCGGTTGAACCCCCTCTCGGTTGAACCCCCTTTCGGTTGAACCCCCTTTCGGTTGAACATCTTAAATATTGGTTGAACCCCTTTTAAGAAGTGGTCACCCCAAGAAGAAAAATAACCAAGAACAATAATTCGGATAAAACCTAGAGCTCTCGGCTTAGGCTGGAGCTAAAAAATGGTTAAGAAATAAGAAATTTTACGATTGTGGACGATAATGGCCCAGGCCGGTCGAGTAAGGGTTAAAGGAGGCAGTTTACTTATGGGACATTAGAGCGCCTGGAGTCCACCAAAGTATGCCAGGAAAAAGGACCACGTTAACAAAAACAATGGTAAACTGTTGCCCAGAATAGTTTGGAGGAATCAGTTGCTCCAGATTTATCAACACTCTACTACCCCAACTTTAATTAATATCTATTGAAAAAAAAATACAAATGGTGGTAGTAATTGCCACAAGACCTTTTCTTGGTATGGCTATGTTGATTATTTTTCTTCATAGCATTATAGTAAAAATATTAATTATATAGATGATTTAATTAAAGTATAAATATTAATTATATAGATGATTTAATTATAGTATAAATATTAATTATATTAAATGATTTAATTAATAATCATCTGTCCTGTTGTTGTTGGCAAAGAGATTTTAGGAAAGTTATAATTATTTTGTTTGGCCAAGTTGCACGAGTAGTGGACCATAAAGGGGGGGGGAATAGGGGGACAGGCTAGGGGTGTTTTTTAGGGGGGTGCAGGAGTAGGGGGAACAGGCTTGGAGGGGTTTGGGGGTTGCGGGAATAAGGGGACAGACTTGGATTTTTTTTGGGGGGTGCAGGAGTAGGGGGAACAGGCTTGGAGGGGTTTCGGGGGGTTAGGGGGTTGAGGGAATAGGGGGACAGGCTTTCTACCCCCCCCCCCCCCAAAGCCTGTCCCCCTATTCCCGCACCCCCTTCCCCAGTCCCCCCCCACCCAAGCCTGTCCCCTACTCCCACACACCCCTTTATAAGTAAATGGAAAATGGAAAATGGAAATGAGTTACTGAAGGAGATATATGTGTTGGAGGCAAAGTGATAATAACAAAAAAGAATGAAAAGAAAGACAAAAAAAGCAAGGGAAAACAAAAAGACAAAAACGAAAAAGAGAGAAAAAGAAAAAAAGAAAAAAAAGAAAAGAAAAGAAAAACGAAAAATAAAAGAAAAGAAGAAAAAAAAAGAAAAATTAAACAATAACCAAAAAGATAGAAAATAAAACAAAAACGAAAAAAAGAAAATAGAAAAAACAAGAAAGGAAAAACAAGAAAAGAAAGAGAAAAAAATAAAAGGGAGAATAAAGGCGAAACGAGAGGCTGGCCAAACGACAGACAAATATTATCTCAACTTGGTGGGATAATGGTGTGTGTGTGTTTTTTTGTTTTGTTTTTTTATCCTGACAAAAATGTACCGACTCCCTTCAGGACCCTGTGTGATCGTGTGTGAAAATTGGAGGCTTCTGATTCCTCCAGTCTATGCCACGAAACAAGCTCCTTCCATATAGGTGGTGTTTCGTGGCAATATGTGAAGGACTCGTATACCTCCAATTTTTCACAGGGTCGCCTAATGAATTCAAGGACTCGGCTTTTACGGTAATTGTAATGCAATCTAAAAAAAAATCTGCCAAAACATTCCACAATCAAACCGCTGGAATGTTTTTTTTTTTTTTTTTTTTTTTGGTGTGTGTGTGTATGTGTGTGTTTGTGTGGTGTGGTGTGTGTGTGTATGTGTGTGTTTGTATGTGTGTGTATATATGTGTGTGTGTGTGTGTGGTTTGATATCGGTGTGTGTGCGCGCACGCACCTCTGAGAAACAGAGAATAGCTATCATTTTTTCGAAATATCTCTTTTCTTGGAATCCTGACAAATGCCTGGCTATATTGTGGTGCAGGGAAGGAGGGAAGGAGGGAAAAGGAAAGAGAAAAAGAAAGAGACAGACTGACAGACACAGGCAAAGAACTGGACTGAGAGAGAGAGAGAGAGAAGGAGTGGGAGTGAGAGAAAGAAGGAGTGGAAGTGAGAGAGAAAGAAGGAATGATACAGAGAGAAAGAGAGAGAGAGATAGAGAAAGAGTGAGAGGGAGGGAGAAAGAGGGAGAGACAGAGAGAAAGGGAGGGAGAGAGGTATACAGTACAGATGCTAAGTTAAGTGCCAGTACATGTAAAGTGGTGCATGGTTGAGATTTCCCTATTCGGTGAAGATGTGAAGATGTCAACTGATGAGTGTTCCCCCGTCTGGCCCCAATCTCTGTAGGCTACTAATTCACTGACAACACCCACAACACCCACAGTGAGGGAGAGAGAGAGAGAGAGAGAGAGAGAGAGAGAGAGTTACATAGAGTTACATAGAATCACAGACCACAACAGACCTTACGGTCCACACGGGGTGATCTGATTAGAAGGTTACTGGTAGAGAATGAATATCTCCCCAGTGATAGTCGTAGGTAAGGATAGCAAAGTAGAAGGCTCTCTCCCCACCCTCCAATCCCTCCGGCCTGAGCCGTACTGGAAATAAAGTTAGGAGTCAGAACCTTGTGGAGTTGGTAGAGAAAACTCCACAAGGAAATTTTATAGGAAAGATAGAAAGTAGTTGAAATTTGGCTAACTTGCCACCTGTAATGGGCAAAAAATTATTCATTAGTAAACATCGAAAGTCGGGGATTAGATGCAAGGTGTTTATCAAGGCGACGTTTGAAGCTGTCTACTGTGTTACATTCTATTACGTTACGGGGAAGCCCATTCCATAAGTTGACGACTCGGTTAAAAAAGAAATTCTTGGATTCGTGTGAGTTAAAAGATTTACCTATGATTTTACAGCCATTACCTCTCGTGTAGTTTGATTGATCGATATTGAAATATTTGTTGCAGTCCATATTGTCTATGCCTTTGATTATTTTGAATACCTGGATTAAGTCGCCTCTCAATCTACGTTGTGCTAATGGGAATAGATTCAATTTATTTAGCCGCTCTTCATACGTTTTGTTTCTTAGACATGGTATCATTTTAGTAACTCTACGTTGGACTCGTTCCAATTTTGCTATATCTTTCTGGTAGTACGGGCACCAGGCTTGGACACAATATTCCATAAGGGGACGGACCAAGGAATTATACAAAGTGAGGATTGTATCTTTAGACTTATACTCGAATGCTCTGCCAATAAAGCCGATAGTTTTATTTGCTTTCTTAATTACTTCCGTACATTGCTGACTGGGTTTTAGGTTACTTGATATTGTGACCCCTAAGAGAGAGAGAGAGAGAGAGAGAGAGAGAGAGAGAGAGAGAGAGAGAGAGAGAGAGAGAGAGAGAGGGAGAGAGAGAGAAAGACAGAGAGAGAGAGAGAGAGAGAGAGAGAGAGAGAGAGAGAGAGAGAGAGAGAGAGAGAGAGAGAGAGAGAGAGAGAGACTCGCTCGCACGCCCTTCTCTCAGAATCGAAGTGGCAATATCATTAGCATAAACAAACATATTAAAAGCTCTGGGTTCCTCGATTTCCCCCAAAAATAAAGAATGCGGAGGAAGAATGAATAAGGAGGATATTGAAGCTGTGTTGATAGTATGCGTGCGTGTGTGCGTGCGCAAGACAGAGAACGAGAGAGCGAGAGCGTGAGTGAGACTATTGTAAAGATAAAATATAGGCCTACTAGTGTGTTGCCTTGCAGGACTGAATACTGAGGGACGAGCAGTGAAGCTTGTTGTCACTGGTGTAATGTTTATATTCGTGTGTGAGTCAGAGGAACACAAAGCTATAATAACACTGAGAACACGCTCATTCTTTCCTCCACAATACACACAACACACGCAACACTCACCACCACAACACACACAAACTCTCACCACCACAACACACACAAACTCTCACCATCACAACACACACAAACACTCACCACCACCACAACACATACAAACACCCACCACCACCACCACAACACACGACTTCCATAGAACACACAACTTCCATAGAACACACAACATCAAGAGAACACACAATACAAGAGAGAAAACCCCTTGTCTCCCGAGGTTCTCATTCACAATCCAGGAGCACCACCATGAATGTGTTAACCTTATGACTCTCCCAGGTACTTCATAACCCAAGTTAAGCTGCACTCATGGCCCAGCGAAGGACGTAACAAATATTCCACCTTGGTTTACCCCTGTCCATCCCTTCATACCCATTACTTTGTCTCCTGTCTCGCATATAAACACTCATCTCCTCATGCACACACACATACACACACACACACGCTCACACACACACACACATACACACACGCACACACACACACACACACACGCACAACAACAACCACATCGCATTCACACCCGCCCCACTCACACTCTATGTATTCCCTTCCCACACCCATGCATCACCCACACTGACAGAACACATTTAACGTGGCCGTCGTTAAATTCCCACGGGGTAATAAATGTGCTTGCTAAATCATGGCAAGTGTAGGTAAGGGGAAGCGAGTTATGGCTGGAGGTGTGTGGTCGTCAAGTGTACTTCTTTCATGCTTGTTGTTGGATGATGGACTTCTAGGTGTCTGTATAATATATCTGTATAATATATCAATTTACATTTTTTCCCATGTATCGTGTTGTAAGAAAACCCTCAGCTGACACCACTTGGATATTTTCTCATTGCTAAACAAAACTCAGCACGTTGTATTATAGTACGTGTAGAGAGAAGGAAATAGGTCGGATGGGGCGGGAGGATGAGACTAGAGTGGGACAAGTTAGGGTAAGCGTGGGTGAAGGAAGCACAATGTTGTAGAATGCTATAGAGGGTGGAAGGGAGGGACTCTGGTTAAAGGCAACCTGCAACACCGGCCTACAGACAGCCTGGTAGACTAGCTTTAAGGAATATGGTGGTAATGGTGTTAATGATCGTTGCAGTGGTGGTGGTGGTGGCGGTGACGTTGGTTGAGGTTGTGGTGGTTATGGTGTTTGAATTGTTGGTGTTATTGGTACAGGAAGTTATGATAGTGTTGTTGTTTGTGGTTGTGGTGAGGACTATGCCGCTGACAGTGATGATGATGATGATGATGATGATGATGAAGGCAGAGTATACGCCACCACTAATTCACAGTACAATATGATTAAACAACAAACCAGCTTACATTACTCCGCTGCTCTGCTAATGGTACGCTATCAATATGTTATAATAAACTATAATTACATTACTTCATATCCTGAATATTGATGTTTAGAGGAAGGTAAATATTAAAATGAAATAGGAAAGAAAGGAAATGAAAGTTGAGGAATGAACGAGCAAACGAACGAGTGAGGGAGCGAGTGAGGTAGTGAGTGAGGTAGTGAGGGAGCGAGTGAGGTAGTGAGCTAATAAGTGTCCAAGGTAACGTGTGAAATGTTTGCATGCTTGGGCTAGTGAACGTGACAGGGAGCGTGTGAACGAGTATACGAACGAACGAACGAACGAACGAGCATTGCAGGAGAGAAGCAGCAACTCCATCCTGGTCTTTCCCAAGTTCCCAACACTGGCGTTATTGACACTCCGACTTACCACCCGCCTCAGATCACTCTTATTCCTCCTACCTCTCTTTATTTACACCTTCTTTTACCTCCCAGGCTTCCTTCCCTTTTTCACTCGCCTTGATATATTTTGTTTATTATATTTCGACAATACTTATTTATATACACCTTCTTTTAACACCTAGCCTTTCATTTTGGGTATATACGATATTTTGACGTATATACTCATATATTTCACCCTTTGTGTTCTGTATTTATGTCGTTAAAATTAAATTCATAATTATTTTTCTACAGTTTGTACAATGCATCCCAAAAAATGTATTTGCGTAATTTCTCAAACTGGTTCCTTAGCACATTAAATAACTAAGTATATGTCCAACAGTGTTCAGACGTTAGCGATGGGAATGAGGCTCGTTATTTTGAAAAGAAACGTTGCTGATTGAATTCTCTATGAAGGACAGAGGTTGGTCATAATAAAACCTGTGCAGTTGGAGAAAGAGTCAGTGATTTAATTAAGAGACCTTGTAATGTAGTAAAAATGTTGGGGATAAATGAGTCCTTTAAATATTGCCACGAAACACCACCTACAGAGAAAGAGCTTGACAACTTCTTGACATGGACTGGAGGAATCAGAAGCCTCCAATATTCACTGAGTTCTTAAATGCAGCTACTAATGAGATGATGCCTCGTGATTCAGATTGCATGTTTACAATGGAATGATCACTGAGAGGATAGGAAGCATCCTTGTTTGCACTACACGAGCGCTTCTCCGTCTTCGTTAATTACAACAAATTAATGGCTTACAACAACAAAGAAGAGCTTAAGGGAAGATTACTATTACCGGCGAGGGGAGAGAATGGCAAGTTTGGTGATGCAAATGGCGGACGTGATAAAGCACAGGTTAAAAAGAGGAGGGAGAAAGAAACTGTAAAAGGCCAACAACAAAAGAGGGCAAACTCACGGGCGGAGAAAATCAGAAAGCCGTTTATGCAAAGTCGGGTGCATGGGAATGGAGACGTGAGCGAAGGGTTGATAAAGGATGCCAACATTACTCGCGCATCGCTCAGTCCCAGGCAGGAATTTATTTGACGTTGGCGATACCGGGCACGAAAAATGAGAACAAGAAAAATACGAACCATGAGAAGAGTAGTAAAAATGGGATAACAACATTTTATAGTTATTTCGATGCAGTAGTTTCGGACTGTATTTGGGATTTAATTGACTGTTTTTGAAGCTGTACAATCCTCGTGAATACTCCACCATGTCGAGGTTTGGGGTTCCATTTGAAGGTTGTGTAAACTGTTTGTGTTTATAAGTGCCTACAGAAAGACCTTGATCCTTGTATTGGTGACGGTGGGTAATGCCTGTAGAGATGCACAGTAGGTAATATTTATTGTACTGGTGGTAATATCTATAACATTGTACTGGTCGAAATATCTATAACATTGTACTGGTGGTAATATCTATAACATTGTACTGGTGGTAATATCTATAACATTGTACTGGTGGTAATATCTATAACATTGTGATGCTCTCCCACAGTCCCGTGTCAATTTTCCTTCCCTCGTTTCTCCTCAAGTTACAATTCTTCTCCTCCACTTCCTTCAAGGCCTCCACCAAGATACCTCATCTGTTACGTGCCATAACTGGTTTAATTATGTGTCAATCAGTCAGTCACTCAACCTATTAATAATTTCTCGCTCCAAAATTGGAAAATGTATTTTCTAACTTGATTTACATAAAATATTATATTCTCACAATATTCACAAATCTTCCTTTCCTTTCTGGAGAGTCAGAGATGGGTCGAAAGTAAATGCAACCCTATTTTAGTATATACGTTCTGTGAATTATGTACGTTTAAAAATTGCAGGTTAGCTTGTTCTAGTATTTGTAATTGAAACATTTTATGTAATATCTCTATAATAAAATACATCGGGTATTAACACAGCGATTATATTTGTAAATACAGCCACCAGCAGAAGTACTGGTAACGTATATGTCAAGTCATGAATAGTCCATCTGTTTATTGTTGAAGAAGTGCTTAGTGAGGCTACAGTGTTCTAGTTGTAAAGTTTACATATTCACTGCATATTGCTGCAGCCGGAACCTTTTACGTCATAAAAACACAGGAAATTATGGTGATAATAGTCCTAATGAGTTAATATAGAAAATTACGTAATTAACTGCATTATTATATCTAATTTTTGCCTAAATCGGATAAATGGATGAATAAAATTATACTGCATTATGTGTCTGTGGAATATTGTAGGTTTGGGTTACTACTGACTATAATGAACCTATGGAATTATTATTGTATAAAGAAATGTTCTCTTTTGCATGATTCAAACGACGTAACACAAAGTAGAAAATAAACCCTAAGAAACAGAAAGGATGTGAAAGAAAACAAGAGACAGAGATTGACAGACTTTAAGACACGCCGAGGGACTGAATGAAAAGGGTGAGGCACAGAGGAACGGGTATGGAGAGAACGATAGAAAACCTTGTATGGATAATGAAAGACTATGTACACTCGTAATCCCAGACTAGAGACGAACGGCAGGCACCACACACACATACCTTGCACTCGAACTCAGCCTCTATATGTGCACTGAGTGGGGAAATGAGCAATACCAGGCGATTCAAAGCTTTCTGCTCCTCACACTATGTTCAGAAATTATGTATCACGAGTTTACTGCATTTAAAAGAACAGTAAAGGATAAAGAATTAAAGATACCCTCATAGTATCAGATGGAAGCATAGCATGATAGACGGAGATAGACGTATTAATTTTGGCATGTGGCACAAGGGAAAGGCAGTGATAGTCAGGCATCCACAGAGACATATAGAGAAAAAGTATATAGATGCATCAGCCAGAACCCCGCACGGACAAATGGAGCCAGATACCTTCAAGACAGAAATGGAAAAGTAAAGTCTTGAGGTGAATGTGAAGGCATGCATGGTTCAAAAGATGGAATCGCTACTCTTGTGATGCAAAGACCGTAATAGCAGTGACGAGAGATGGAATTAAATAACACGGAAAGAAAAAAAAATATTGTGAAAATGTAGATGTTAATGTTCGAAGAGTTTGTTTTTACAAGGGTTATCCAAAGGAAATAATATATATGAGAAAAAAATTATTGAAGAAACAAGGGAGAAAAAGAAGTAAACAAAAAAGGAGATATAGTGCATGAAAGACATAGCAAACCGAAAAACGACGAGAAACGTGGAGAGGGCGTGGAATAAGGCTCAGTTCCCACCTGGGAGAAGAGATGGAAGGTGGATAAAAGTGGAAGAGTTGGAACAGGAAAGAAATGGAGAGAAGAGGAGAGATGGAGTAGCATGATATGAGATAATACTATATAATACTATTGACTCTGAGATTAGATAATAAAACAGTATAACAGAGTAGATTAGGAAAGAGGCAAGATGACGAAGATACAATCGAGAAGACGTAGAGAACAACATGAGATGCCTTACGGTGTGAGGTGTAAAACAACACATTATTAACTTCCATACAACATGTCCTGGTGGTGGTGGTGATGGATGGTGGTCTGGGGAGTGTGTGTGTGTGTGTGTGTGTGTGTGTGTGTGTGTGTGTGTGTGTGTGTGTGTGTGTGTGTGTGTGTGTGTGTGTGTGTGTGTGTGTGTGTGTGTGTGTGTGTGTGTGTGTGTGTGTGTGTGTGTGTGTGTGTGTGTGTGTGTGTGTGTGTGTGTGTAGAGTGATGGAGACCGGTGGGAGCAGACAGCCAACAGGCTCACTGGGTATGAGATGATGGAAGAGGATGGTGAGAAAAGGGAGGAAAATGAATAATGGTAGGGAGGAGGAGGTAAAGGAGGAGGGAGGAGGAGAGAGGAAGACCAATTCCTAGAGGGGCATGAAGGAAAACATTATGGCTGAGTAGTTAAGAAGATTGTATAGTTGTTAGAATGGTAAGCAACCAGCGTGAAGAAGCAAGCTGTCTTACATTGGCTGGTAAATTACCGAGTAAGAAAGAGATGATACATTACAATAATAGTTAAATATTTAATACAGGCAAAGGCAACTATATATGAAAACTAGTGGAAAATATATATACATATTCCATGGAACACATTAAGAAAAAATGACTGATATGAAAAACAACAAAAATATTTCTAGTTCATTAACGAATGCAGCTCCAGAAAAAAATAAAGTTAATTAATGCCAAACCAATAAAAATAAACTTAAAAAGCATAGAAAATATATTCTGTGTAGTACGGTATTGATGTTGGCGTATATTATGTATATATGAATAAATTATTAATCATAGGAGTTTAGTACAGTACAGTACTGTAGATCCATATGAATGCTATATATCATTAGTTTATATTATAGTTTAAATATATACAAATGTAAAGCTATACATGCTCTATAATACTATATCTATGTCTATACAAAGTTGTGTTTATTTTCAATGAGACTTATTTTTCTTTTCCAAGCCTGTTTCTCATGTACATCTCTTTTTTTACTTTCCCTTCTCTCTCTCTCGTGTCCTGATCTCCTTTCCCCTTCAAATGTCTTTCTCTCTCTCTCTCTCTCTCTCTCTCTGACTTTTTCTTTTCGTGGACACTTTTTCTGGTTGGGAAGAGACATGCCCTCAACTTTTCAGGCTCAGATATCCACATTTTCCAACATCATCTTCCTTACGATATTATTCTCCACACACTGAAACAAGTCGTTAACTTTACACACTTTAAACGTCTGCTCCCTCAACCCAACATTATGATGCCCATACTTTTACCCCATACCTACCCCTCACCACTACATCATCACACCCATGCACACTTTCACCACCACTTTTTCAAGCCCAACATAAATTATTCACCCTCCCCCACCGCTTTGACGTTCACTCCCCCCCATCCCCACATTTCACCCATACATTCTAATCTTAACACTTTCACACATTCATTCGCCCCATTCTGATTCTAACACTTTAATTCCACACCACTCTCACCCCCTCATATATAGTCACAGATACTCCGTCCCTACTTTAAAAACTTCCTTCCTAAGACCAGGTTCTAGAGAGGCTACCCAGCTCGACACTTTAGACGCCACCGAGAAAATAGCACAGGCAGAATTTTTAGTTCCAGGGGGAGTCGTGTGTTGGAGCTCTGTGAATTTTGACTCGTGGAAAATTTGCAAGTTAGGAGTTTGAGAAATGGAGTCAAACGAATGGCGGCGTTAAGAAAACATGCTTTAAAATTATTCCCCTACATTTCTCTCTGATTCTCCCTTTGGCTTTGTACATTCTTAGCTTTTCCTCTCCTTTCGTATCTTATAGCCCATTTTTTCGTTTCTCTCACTCTCTTGCATTTCCTTCTCTTTCTTGCTACGTATACAACACATTCAAAAATTATACTCTCTCGTACATGTCTATTTTCTCAAACAACAACACAAACTTTATTTCTCTATTCTTATTTCTCCCTTAGAGTTTTCCGTCTTCTCTATCCTTCGGAAATAAATAGTATCATTCCAGAAACGTCTTTTCCCTCGAAGTTCTTTTCCGAGAATAATTTTAGTTCCTCGTATTCTGGGATTGTCTTGCTCTCTATACCTTACACATGCAGTACATTTTATCTCTTAATATATACCAGTACACATCTTACGTATTTGCCTTGATACTGTTGGGAATACTATACGCCTGAGTATCGTAACACACATTTTATTCTTGCCAATATTTTTAGCTCCGGCCTAAGCTGAGAGCTCTAGGTTTTATCGGAATTATTGTTCTTGTTCTTGTTCTTGGGGCGACCACTTCTTAAAAGGGGTTCAACTGACTCACTCACTCGCTCACTCACTCACTCACTCACTCTCGTCCTCCCATCCATTTTCTTTTACCGACATTGAATCATTTATTATTATTATTATAAAAAAAAATTCTTCTTGGGGTGACCACTTCTTAAAAGGGGTTCAACCAATATTAAAGAGGTTCAACCGAGAGGGGGTTCAACCGAGAGGGGGTTCAACCGAGGGGTTCACCCTCAATAAAATGGGTTCATTTTCAAAATTTCAATATAACCATACGAATACGAAAATCCAGATAAAACATAATTAATATTTTTGAGACCTTTACATATGGATATTTTATTATTTCACTTGAATCATTAAGAGCCGGAGGGTTTTCCTTCATGTTCTTGTTTCCTTTTCATTTCTCTCATCGTTGTTCTCTCCTCTCTCTCTCTTCGTTCTTCCCTTTCCTTTCCATCTTCCTATACTCCTCCTCTGTTACTTTCCTTCCTCCTCTCATCAACCCTTCTCAATATTCCTTTCTATAACCTTTTTATCTCATTCCCCCTTGTGCCCTTTTTCTCACCCCAACCGTTTCTTCGTTTCCTCTCCACGTCTTTATTTCTTTCCTCTTCCCAAAATGTATCCTTCCCTTCCTTCCTTCCTTCCTCGGCTCCAGAGTATCGTTTTCTCCCATTCCATAATTCTGTGCTGCTCACCTGGGATTTTCTGCGCCAAGTGTTTTTCCCTTCCCTTCCCTTCCCTTCCCTCTCACTCACTCTTACTGGCTGCCGGCGTGCTTTCTGCTGCATTATTTTACTGGTGGAGTGTTCTCTTTCTCTCTCTCTCTATCTCTCTCTCTCTCTCTCTCTATCTATCTATCTATCTATCTATCTATCTATCTATCTATCTATCTATCTATCTATCTATCTCTCTATCTATCTATCTATCTATCTATCTCTATCTATCTATCTATCTATCTCTATCTATTTATCTCTCTCTCTCTATCTCTCTCTCTCGCCAACTTTCTCCCTATCTCTTGCAACTTTGTACCTCTACCCGCTTCCTCCTGGAAATCTCTTCCTCCCTCTCGCAATGTTTTATCTCCCATGGAATACTTTTCATTCTTGCTGCATACTTCCTGTTTCTTACACTTCTTTCTTTCTGTTATTGCAGTCCAAGGATTCTTGTGTTTTTTCCCCTTCTTGTTTCTTGCTGCTTCCCTCTATTGTTGTTGATTTTGCACACAGTGAATATTTTATCTATGTATTCTTTGCCTGCCATTTCATCCAAGCCATCTCTCTGTGTCTGTCTGTCTGTCTCTCTGTATCTACCTGTCTTTCTATTTTCTGCTTATAGAACACATACATATCCCCCAATTTCCAATTATATTTCCTGTTCCCTCTTGCACGCCTTATCACTGTCCATAATAAAAAAAAATTAAAGAGTACTCTATATTATAATTATTTACACTGTTGACTCATCGCTACACTGAACTTTCACCTTTTCCACAGCATATCCTTCCACTCGTTGAGGCTTATTTATCTCACTTTCTTGTATATATTTTCCATGTCACTCTGTTTCCATGCAGTATCAGGTTGCCAGCCTCCCACTGAGCTCTTTCTTGTGTGTGAATTCTTTCCCTTCAGCTTGCTAGATATTTTTTCTGTATGTATGTTATTTTCTTCGTTGCTCTTCTCTTTTCTTTTTTTTGGCTCATTATTTTCTCCCCCCCCCTTTCCCTGTCTGTCTCTATGTCCCTGGCTCTGTGTATTTGACTTTATTTATTTATTTCAGTCTCCCTATTTCCCTCCCAAATCCCTATCTTTCTCTCTCCCTCCCTTTCTCTTTCTCTCCCTCCCCCTCATTTTTTTCCTCCCGACGCTCTGTTTTTCCTTCACCACCACCCCTCTATCTCCCTCCCCCATCTTTCTCTCTTACTCCGACATTACTAACTCCTTCCTCAAACCTTTCCTTTCCCTTGTCACTTAATCTTCCTCCTCCTCCTCCTCTTGAATTCCTTCCGTTGTAAGATATCGCTATATCCACAACAACTTCCTTATTCCTTTCTTAAGAGTTAGTTACATTATTTTTTTAATAGTTTTTTATCCTTTTCCACTCTCCCTTCCCTATCTAGCTAACACTTCCTTCTTGCCACTTCTCCCCTGCAACGTGTCCTTATTACATCCTATTATAGCCCCTCCACTTCCTCCTAAGTTTCCCCTACTATAGGTTACAACTCTTCCATCTCTCCTATAGACTCTTTAACCTCCTCCTTCACTCCCCCACCTCCCTTCTCTTCGAATCCCTCTCTCCCCTTATACCCCTCCTCTTCTTAATTCATCCTATCATCATCTTCCTCTCTTCCTCACCTCCATTGTACCATTCATCCTCAATGTTCCTTCCTGTATGTTGTGTCTCTCTATCTCTGTTTACCCTTTCTTTTTCCTTTTCTTTATCCTCTCTCTCTCTCTGTACCCTTTACCCACTTTCTCTCTTTATCCTCACCCTCCCTTTACCTTATTCCTTTCTTTCCCTTTACCCTCTCTCTCTCCTTCCCTTTACCCACCCTCTCTCTTTATCTCTACCCTCCCTTTTCCTTTTCCTTTCCCTACCCTATACCCACTCTCTCTTTATCCCCACCCTCCCTTTTCCCTTCCCTTCCCTTCCCTTCCCTTCCGTCCCACTCAACACCGGCGCCTCTCCCTCACGGTTCGAGACCTGCCCAGTATCTCATAACCAGACACATTAAAACTTTATGCGCGAGGCCTTCCAGTGCCGCCGTGGATGGTTCGTATTGCAGAGGGGAAAAGAGGGCGAGGGATGACGAGTTAAAGCGAGAGTGTGTTTGTGTGTGTGTGTGTGAGAAAAATGAGTCGATGAGTAAAGAGGGAAGGAGCAAGTAGAACGAAAAATTATGTTAAACAGAATGATGAATGTTACGTGTATTAATTCGTATGGTCGTTGGTTCTTTCGCCACTCGTATCGGAAAAAGCATATACATACATCAATTTAAAATACATTGGAGTCCCTTGTTTCTTCCAAAGTATGCCAGGAAACAGTACCAAGTTAACAAAAATAATAGTGGCCTGTTGCTTGGAATAGTCTGGAGGAATAATTTGTTCCAGATTTACCAACACTGTATCTCCCTCTTTATTAATGGCCCTGTAATGACGTCTACGAATTGGTTGTTATGAATTCCTCAAAGATCGTCCTGAAACTTGAATATTCCAACAAAATCTTTACTTGGTGGCACAGCTTATAGTGAATAAAATGAGGACTACAATTCACCGACGCAATCATGGCTCCTACCTTAACTTAAATGCAAATCAACGTCTTATGTGTAAAGTGGCAAATTATGCAGATGGGGGGAACGAGTTACAGGAAGACTGATGCTAGTTAGGGATTCCTTATTCTGCCTCATTACAGATCGAGTTACACAGAGGGTCTTTGACGAGTCTTACCTTGGCATCCGGAAAATCGGTGTGGAAGTCTTGTATTCAATATCAGTAATTTCATTCCGAGTGTTCAATGTTTCTGTAAATATATTCATTTCATGTGTCGCTTTGATTACATTCGTTAGAGTATTTGGCCAAGTTAAAATAAAAGTAATATATATATATTTCTCAACTTTAACTTATTGAGAAGAGAAAAAGGCAGATGATTTTTTTTTTTTCTTCGTCTTTTAAAATATCTGACTGCCTGGTTCTAAAAAAAATAAAGATAAAATATGATCTCTTGGTGGGCGGTGGTCTTGGCGTTGATTCTTGCACTTACATTTTCTTTCATCTTTGCAAACTTCTTTGATGACATCCTCACCCAAACCATGACGGTTCCTGACGTTTAATCTGTATGCCAGTCAAATGCCTGTGAAAGGGAGGGAGGAGTGGAAGGGAAGAGAAAGAATGAATGAGAAAAAGGAAGGGAGGAGAAGTGAAAGGGAAAAGAAAGAACGAATGAGAAAAATTATGAAACAAAATGGGAGTGAGAGTGAGCATAAGAGGTACAGAGTGTGTATAGCTGAGCAAAAAATAAATTAATATATGAATAAATATATGTATAAATAAATAAATAAAATTTCTGTACAGACATGATGCCTGAGTTTAATAATAATAGCATCAGCAGTAAATAAAGTAACACGAAAATCCCATTGTGAATCATTAGTTTGTGAGGTGCACAAACCACCTTAATAGAACACAGCTTCCCAGACCACTAGTAACACTTGCCACTACAGGAGCCTCTGGGCCACAATACACAAGGAGATTGCAACGCTAAACTATTAACAGTGTAAATCCCAACTCGTGGAATATCCCTGCTAACTCAATGACTATCTCTTTCAACTTTCGCTGCAAATGTAACACAACCTACAACACTGAACTCATGCAAAATGCAACGCGATCATTTGCGTATTAAATGCATTCCTCTTGAACCTTCCCATCTATATATAGTCCCCAACACCAAGTCCACCACTGCCCATCCCCAATATATAATTTTCCCCCCTTCTTTCTATTAGGGTTGGTTTATTGGTGTCATCTTTGTCGTCACAGGTGGGGATGAGGAAAGATAATGTTGACCAAATATGAAGCGTGTTGAAGAAAGAGGAGGAGAGGTTCAAATGTCATTGATGTGAAGGGGAAGCAGAAGAAGAAATAAATAGAAACAAAAGTTGCGAAGGAAAAAATGTATGAAGGATATATATATGTGTGTGATCCAGTATGAAGGGTTTGTGGAAGAGGTGGTAGTGACTAGAAGAGAAATAGGTAAACGAGGTATTGATAATGATTATGGTAAATAAATCTGTAAAAAGCAAGGAAATGCAAGGAAACGTGATTCGATTATGAGCCTTTAGAAATGAGAGGAATTGTATTTTCCTGAACTAAATCCATTAAAGCCATATAAACTACAGAGGTTGCAAGAGGACGCTACCCCTCTGAGAGAAATATGCGCTCATTGACTAATCTCGGGCCCTGACCAATGGGATAGAGGCGATAATTCCCAATATTGCACCAAGTTGTTACCACCACATTCACCTCCATTAATCACCAACACCACAATCATCACAGTATACACAACCATTACCACAATCAACACAGTTTACAATCAACACAGTATGCATCACCACAATCATCACAGTATACACCACCACATCCACAATCAACACAGTATGCAACTCTATTATCACAATCAACACAGTATGCACCCCCACTATTACCACCACCACCACCACCACCTTAGACATGTAAAAAGAGTGTAAAAGTGAATTTTGAGTTGATGTCAGTCTGAGCTGGCTATCCATCCATCATCACAGTTTATAACATCACCACCAATACCACCATCATAGTATATACCACCACCACTATCACATCCATAATCAACACAGTATATACCACTACCACTACCACTACCACATCCATGATCAACACAGTATATACCACTACCACTACCACTACCACATCCATGATCAACACAGTATATACCACTACCACTACCACTACCACATCCATGATCAACACAGTATATACCACTACCACTACCACTACCACATCCATGATCAACACAGTATATACCACTACCACTACCACTACCACATCCATGATCAACACAGTATATACCACTACCACTACCACTACCACATCCATGATCAACACAGTATATACCACTACCACTACCACTACCACATCCATGATCAACACAGTATATACCACTACCACTACCACTACCACATCCATGATCAACACAGTATATACCACTACCACTACCACTACCACATCCATGATCAACACAGTATATACCACTACCACTACCACTACCACATCCATGATCAACACAGTATATACCACTACCACTACCACTACCACATCCATGATCAACACAGTATATACCACTACCACTACCACTACCACATCCATGATCAACACAGTATATACCACTACCACTACCACTACCACATCCATGATCAACACAGTATATACCACTACCACTACCACTACCACATCCATGATCAACACAGTATATACCACTACCACTACCACTACCACATCCATGATCAACACAGTATATACCACTACCACTACCACTACCACATCCATGATCAACACAGTATATACCACTACCACTACCACTACCACATCCATGATCAACACAGTATATACCACTACCACTACCACTACCACATCCATGATCAACACAGTATATACCACTACCACTACCACTACCACATCCATGATCAACACAGTATATACCACTACCACTACCACTACCACATCCATGATCAACACAGTATATACCACTACCACTACCACTACCACATCCATGATCAACACAGTATATACCACTACCACTACCACTACCACATCCATGATCAACACAGTATGCACCACCACCACTACCATCACCATCACCATCACAGTATGCAACTCTATTACCATGGCCACCACCCATTACCATCACAAAGGAAGTACACCGTAAACCAGTCAAGCTTCACCTCAATCACTTCACCAGGAATAACAGGGAAGGATCTGGGAATAGTTGGAATTGTCAGCGACTTACAGGCCAAGCGAATTGAACATTGGAAAGCATCAATATTAGTTTAATATCCGGACTGGAATGAATTATTGGAGCTGGAGTATTTCAGACATATTGCTCTGCATTTTCATGAAAGGCACAGATATTTCTTTTATGAGTGATTTTTTTTTTCTAGTTTTTCTTTCTTTTACTGATTTTCGTTCGGATTTAGAAATGTTTAGTACTCAGGCTCATCATTCAGGAATTGTACTTCAGAAATATTACGACGAATACTATGGGTCACAGATATTCTATAACAGCTTAGGTAAAATTGACTTACTAAAGAAGTGAATCATTGAATACACTGAAGCTGGAACCTGTTGATATTTGCTTTCTTTAAGTTCTGTAGCAAAGCAAGATATCTTTGTTATATATGTCTGTTAACGTTGTCATCGTTGATTGTTTAACGTCGGAGTTCAACCAACGTCATATCAAATTATCTGGCGTTACATGGAGCATATCCACTGAAACATTAAGGACCCTGTGATCGTGTATGAAAATTGGATGTTTCTGATTCCTCCTGACTAAGCCACGAAACAAACTCCTTCAATATAAGTGTGTATGTTTCGTGGCAATATTTGAAGGACTCGTTTACCTCCAAATTTTCTGACTACATTACGTGGTCCCTTAACTGTTCCGTTTAGTGACTGATTGAGAAAGAGGGAACGTAATAGAGCAAAGGAAGAGGGAAAAGAGGATAGGGGGAAGGATGGAAGGTAATGAGGAATGGAAGAAAATGAACAGGGCAGTCTAGTGGAGTGGAAGGTACTGGGAGGGGAAGAGGGAGTAACAAAAAGGAGGAAAGAAGGTAGCAAGAAGGCTGAGAGACAGAGGAAGGAGGCGAGAAGGACATTTGAGAAGAAGCTTGAGGGGAAGCGGAACACAAGAAGAGAGGAGGAGGAGGAGGAGGAGGAGGTAGGATTGAACAACGTGAGACAGAGAGAAGTTGTCAGAGAAGGAGTGGATAAAAGATTATATATTAATGAATGTACGAATGAGGGAAGAGAGAAAGAACGAGATTGAATGGACAGAAACTAGCTTGAGTAGGAGAATGAATGTGGAGAGAAATGGGTGAATTTTTTTTTTTTTAGAGGAGGTGGAGGTACGGAAAATGGAATAGAGGAATTAGAACCGAAAGAAAAAGAGACAGGTTAACAGAAAGGAGGAGATAGATGGATATAGACGACGAAAGGAGGAAAACAAATAAGAAAGAGTGTAGAATGAATGGAGGTAGAGGAAGAGTAACGAGTGGAAGAGGAGAATAAAGGATAGAAAAAGGTAAGAAGAGGAAGTAGGCTACAAGAAGGAACTCAGCCCTTACCTCTAATAAAAAAAAAAAAATCCTTTAGGTGTAATCGGAGTTTAATATCTCGCTCCTGAAATATGACCAACTTTTTTTCTTGGCCCTCCAAAACAGAAATTAAAAGTTCCAGTGGTTGGAATATATGGCCCCGCTCGCTGTGTGTGTGTGTGTGACCTTCTACTGTTCGCCTGCTGGGAGTTATTTTTTTTTAATTTCTTCTTCTTCTAGTTAGAGTTTGTTTACCTTTTCGCAGACCCGTTTCCTTTTTTATTTCGTGTTAAGGGGGTGTGGGAATAGGGGGACAGGCTTGGGGTGGGGGGGAGGGGGGGAGTTTTTTTGTTTTGAGGGGGGGAGGGGCGATCTGGGGGTGCGGGAGTAGTGGACATGCTTTCTCCCCAACTCAAGCCTGTCCTCCTTTTCCCGCTCACCCCCCCCCCCCAAGCATGTACCCTTCTCCCGCACCCCCTAACAATACTGTCCCCAGTTTTTCTTCCGTTCTGGTATTCAAGTACTTCTTTCCTTTTTTTTAAACTTTCTTTTCTTTGTTACACTGTTGTTTCCCTGGTGGTCATTTCCTGTCGTCGGGTTTCATTATTCTCTTGTAGTATATATTTGCTTACTTCTATCTCTCGTCGTTCCTTGTTATTGCTATTGTTGGTGTTGTTGTTGTTGCTGCTGCTGTTGTATTTTTACTTTCACTTTTTAACTCCATTTCCCTCTTTTTCTTAACTTTTCCTGTGTGCATTTTTATCTTCATTGGTCCATCCACCTGACATTATTCCCAGCTCCACTGGCCACTCAACCTTCTCTCTTTTCTCACTTTCAGCAAACCATTACGCCATCAAACTATTTATAAATTTACCCATATTAACAGAAGAATACTTGTGACACTCATAATAGATAACTGCTCTTTTACCACACATTGAAAACAACAATAAATCCACATCAAATCAGGAAATATACTCAAAAAAAAAAAAAAAAAAAAAAAAAAAAAAAAAAAAAAAAAATCAGGAATAACGAGCACTACATTCATTCTTGTCCACGGCCTAGAGTGTAAGTGTCAGTCTGTCCCTTGAGGAATCAATATCGTGTCTCCAGTAGGTCTGTTCCTCCGCGGTAGGTTTCGTAAACACGGGATCACACTCTCACTAACCAGACAAAAAGGGAGTTCGTGTCGAGTACGGATGAGGCGCAGCAGCAGTGATGGCTTATGTGTGTGTATGTTTTTTTTTTTTTTTTTTTTTTTTTTTTTGCGTCAGCTAGAGGATGGACGACTGCTAAGGGAGATTTTCTTTTTACGTCATAATTACCTGTGGTGTGTTTCTACGAATGTGTGTTACGTGTGATTTGTTTTGTTTGAAGAGATTGTCAGGGGGATTGGAGAATGAAAATCTTATATGGCTGTTTGATGTTTTTTTTCTCTTAACTCCAAACGAATGTATTTCTCATAATGGATGGTGCCTAACTAATCAAACAAAGACAAATAATTCATTTTATTTTATATACCAGAACATGAACGAACGCCATATGATTATAATAGTCATAGAAAACCCTTCATCGTCCATATATCTAAGTACACCTCAATGTTTCACTAAAAGGTCCGTATGTGTGTTTGTTTTCGTGTGTTCTGATCATAAAGTGAAGGAAGTATCAAAGAAAAGGGAGATCATAACATTACTAAAAGATGAACCTAACATTTCTTGGTAGTGATGGACATAATCATTTTCATATTCAATATTTTGGGTTGCCTTGTAGTCAGAGGGACGGACGGGACGCACAAGGCTGAAGGATGGATCAAATTTAATCTTGAGGGGCTGAGGGGGACAAAAATATTCTCTCCATAGGACACCGTTGCCATGGAAACCTAATGATGATCGTATTCCCAGGTGAGGTAGGGGAGGTGATCTTCTCTTTGATAACATACAGGTAAAAATAGTGACTTTAAGTAATGCAGTGTATGTTAATATCAATGTGAACAGATCCAACAACTACTTGTGTAAATGACAATAAAAACACTTATCTAACAATTGTCAAATGTGTTTCATAAAGAACTTAAATTTTATCATAATTTAGATCAAAATGATTAAAATTAATATAATTTTTTTTTAATTAAGAATCAACCTCTGCTCGTATTAAGCCTCGTCTTCCTTTCCTAATAATGTTTACAGAAGGACTCCTGCGTTCTGAAACACTGACGTATAAGCCTCAGCCTCTGTACGGTACGCTAATGAAGGTTTAATATTTCTCTGAAAAAGTCTTTGAAAATGTGGACATACTTTACATTTGGTCGTGAGTGGAAAAGGTTTATTGTCAACTTGTACTGTTATTGTGCCATGTTTATAGTTGACAAATATTTATTTTTCCCAGTGTTTTAATCATTCACCCCTGCTATTGTTACTTGAAATTATATAAGCATGTTTATTTGATAGGCTTTGTATTTATACAGAGAATTTCATTAAAAATTGTGAATAATGACTAACCCAGAAATGAAACACCTTGGTTCCTTTACTTTGCTACCATCAAGGTGTTTAAATATCAATTAAGTAAACCATACCTACTATAATTTTTTACATAAACGATATTGGTACAAACTGAGAGTATAACATTTAGAGATGGTAGAATTTCTCTGTTGACTGTCGGTATTGATGTCATTACTTGAAAAATCTGCGAAGCCCAAGCCGCCAAATACAAATGATTATCAATTTAGTAACCCTTCCAGACGGAGGGATTTGTAGGCATCTAACAAGTAATAAAGGTTCTTATTAACGCTTGAAGCAGTTGTTAAGGACCCTGTGATCGTGTATGAAAATTAGAGGCTTCTGATTCCACCTGATCATGCCACGAAACATGGTAGTGTTTCGTGGCAATAATTGAAGGACTCATATATCTTCAATTTTCTGACTACATCACAGGGTCCCTTAAGGTGGGAGTATTATCGAACAATACGACATTCTTACACACTGACAGTTTTAGGGTTACATACAGCATATAGATTCTTAAATATATCAATGATTATATGAATTACAAAGACAACTTGCATAATAGAATACTCCCACCAGTCGAAAAAAATTGGCACATCAAATTGTGACGAAATATATGATAATAATAATAAAAATAATAATAATAATAATAATAATAATAATAATAATAATAATAATAATAATAATAATAATAATAATAATAATAATAATAATAATAATTATTATTATTATTATTATTATTATTATTATTATTATTATTATTGTTATTATTATTATTATTATTATTATTATTATTATTATTATTATTATTATTATTATTATTATTATTATTATTATTATTATTATTATTATTATTATTTTTTTTTTTTTTTTTTTTTTTTTTTTTTTTTTTTAGTATGGAATATACAACGGTACTTACATGGTCAACCCAGACGTTGGTGGTCATGATCTGTTCCTTCAGGTTCTGTTGGAAAGAGAGAAACCAAAGTTGATAATTATGAAAAACACCTTAAAGTTACATTAGGTTAAATTTCGTCAGGTTAGGTTGAGTTAGTTAGCCTTGGTAAATTTTAAGGTATGTTAATAAGATAAGTATCAATGTTAAGAAATTTTAAAGTGTAACCCTCACTATAAAAACCATCATCACTATAACCACCATCTTCACTATAACCACCCTCACTATAACCACAATCACAACCACCACCACCAACAACACCCTCACTATCACCACCACCTTCACTATAACCACCCTCACTATAACCACAATCACAACCACCACCAACACCCTCACTATCACCACCACCTTCACTATCACCACCACCTTCACTATCACCACCACCTTCACTATCACCACCACCTTCACTATCACCACCATCTTCACTATCACCACCACCTTCACTATCACCACCATCTTCACTATCACCACCACCTTCACTATCACCACCACCTTCACTATCACCACCATCTTCACTATCACCACCACCTTCACTATCACCACCATCTTCACTATCACCACCATCTTCACTATCACCACCATCTTCACTATCACCACCATCTTCACTATCACCACCATCTTCACTATCACCACCATCTTCTCTATCACCACCATCTTCACTATCACCACCATCTTCACTATCACCACCATCTTCACTATCACCACCATCTTCACTATCACCACCATCACAAACGTCATCATCTCAACCGATTCCCGGATTCCCATCAGGAGGAGGGAACAGGAGAGAGATGTTCCAGATTTAGTAGGAATGTGTCCGAATATTGGTGTGTGTGTGTGTGTGTGTGTGTGTGTGTGTGTGTGTGTGTGTGTGTGTGTGTGTTATTGTGTGTGTGTGTTATTGTGTGTGTGTGTGTGTGTGTGTGTATGTGTGTGTGTGTGTGTGTGTGTGTGTGTGTGTGTGTGTGTGTGTGTGTGTGTGTGTGTGTGTGTGGACGTTGCCATTACCCTTCCTTCACCCCACATCTGAGGAGAGAGAAGAGGAAGGAAGAGGGGAGGAGAGGAAGGAAGAGGGGAGGAGAGGGAGAGATGGTGAGAAACAAGGGTATAGGAAACAGGTGGATGATAAGAGGAAGGAAGAGGGGAGGAGAAGAGTAAAGGGAGAGGGAGTGATAGTGAGATAGTGAGAGAGGGAGAGAAATGAAAATAGAGAATGAGATGATCGAACAAGGAATAGGAAAGAAAGAAAGGGGTCACTGTAAGAGAGAGAGAGAGAGAGAGAGAGAGAGAGAGAGTACTTACACGATGTATATAGATCGAATAGTGAGAGGAAATGTGAAATAGAAGATATGATTAATGATGATGATATTACGTGAGGATGGAGGTGAGGTGTTTACAGCACATGTGGGAGTGAGAATTGTTCAGGTTCACTTTTCTTTTTTTCTCAGAACACGTGTATCCCTTGGTCCTTCTCGCTCCAACTTGACTCCTCCTCCTCCTCCTCCTCCTCCTCCTCCTCCTCCTGGGAAAGTGGTGACAGCATTCCTCTTCTCTCCTTCGTCTTCTTCCCTCCTCTCTTTCTCTTTTCTCTCCTGCCACTTGACATGCAACCCTTAGCGTCCCTCCCACTCAACCCTCTCGTCTTCCTGTGTTTTCTCTTCTTTTCCTTTTTCGCCCTTTCGTTTTTCTAGCTCCATTCGTAATCTCTTCTTTTCTCTTTCTCCATTCTTTTCCACATTCGTCATCCCTTATTTCTTTTTCTCTATAATTTTCCACATTCGTCGTCATCCCTTCCTTCTCTTCATTGCCTTCCTGCTTATCCCTTCTGTTTTCATTCTCTTCCTGCTTCCTTCCCACTTTCCTTACTTCCTCTTTCAAATCGTGCTATGATCTACTCCCTCTTCTCTCTTTTCTTATATATTTTTCTTGCCCTCCTCTTCTTTCTATCTAATAATCCTGCTTTCCATTTCTTCCTTCCTATTTAAATTCTCTCTTAACTCTCGTGCATTGTATCATTTTCCCTCATACTATCCCCTTTTTCTCCTTTCCATGCATCTAACTATTATTTTTTTCCTATTTCTTTTCTGTCCTCTCCTATCTCACTAATTCTCTTTCTTTCTCTTTCCACTCGGCGAATGTCCCGTCTCGCCTCACTTCTCCTTCTTCTCTTTCCTCTACTGTACGTTTTTTTCCTTTCTCTTATTGCTTCTCCTCTCGCAACCTCATCAACCCCCCACCACCACCTACCCCCACCCTCACCCACCTTGTTTTGCAGTACACCCGAGCCTACTTCCTCACACTAGCCCCCCTCCCGACCCCTCCCCCTCAACACCTCCTACTTACCCCTCCACCGTCTTGAAGAATCTACAGTGACAATTCCTCCAATACCCTGCTGCATTAATTCTCTCATATTATTTTCACACAGATCTAAGGATAAGAGAGGAAAAAGACATATAGTTACCCACACAGAGATGGACAGAATAACAGATACGGAGAAAGGGAGGAGGGAGAGGGACAGGGAGGGCAAGAATGAGGGAATGTCGATGTGTGTTGAAGTGGCGTAAGTGAGAGAAGGCAGATACATTTTTTTTTTTCCGAGTTGACGAAAGAGAAAAGAGACAGACAGTTATAGAGGAGAAAGGACGAAAGCGGGAGATAGAAAGAAGTGACACTAAATTACAGCATACAGTCTGGTAATATGAGTAAATAATAGAAAGATGAATGAGATGGGTTTAGCTTAGAGAAAGAAGGAAGGAAAGAAGAGTTATTGTAAGAAAGGAAAGATGATAGAGTAGGGGAGGAGCAGAGGAGTGCACGTCAGACCCAATTTTATAAAGCCTTTAAATTATGATTTTTTCGCTGTTTACCGACTGAAGTGGCCGTCATTTTCTGATAGGGATTTTCAATTAATATTTTTATATAATATAAAGGCCGGACGTTCGGATGCCGAAAAAATGATAAAAGGTAATTAAAAGATAAATAGAAAAATTGTTCACAAGGTTTTTCTAAACTGATACATCTCTATAAGGCCATTTTGACATAAACTGAATAATCTTAGTATAGAAGGAGGGATACTGAGAACCAGGGACCGAACCCGGATACTTAGTCATATTGCTAGAACCGAATGTCAACCACTGTACCACAACCACCACTAAAAAAACGAATGAACTTCGCTATCAACTGATGAGCAGGTAATGGACTGCCAGTTGCCATTTCATATTTGGTGGGTGGAAATGGTAACTAACTCTTTCCTAAATATCGTGGTATGTGATATCCAAACGAACAGTCGAACACACAAAAACGTGGGTTGCTCTCTCATTGAAATTTATTGCACACGTTATATGTGCCTTTGTCTGGAATAGAGTGAGTGCTTGTTGGATCGACTTTTTCACAATAACATCCATATCCATCCACAGCTGTTTGGGTTGTCTGGGTTTGACATTCACTCTTCCATATTTCTGGTGATGGATAATATATATAATCAACCTGAATGGTAAGTTTGTCACAGATTGTCGTAGCCCGGGCAACCATGGAGGAAACTTTCAATTGACGAAATAGGATTGACGATTTAGCGTCCCAAGTCACAGCAAAATTAGATGCAGCATCAACCAAGCTGCTGTAATGAAAGAAGTATGGAAATAAAAAAAAAATTGTGTCCGAATAATTTGACATTTATTACCGACTCAAAAGAACTGTGTGACACATCTGTTGAAAATAAATACTGCCACTAAATATGAGAACCCGCTGGGAAATGTCACTGGCTGCCTGGGTTGGAATATTAGGGACCGGCATCAAGTAATGAATTTTATTACAAGTATGAGTACAGATAACCCATGACATTACTGAACCTAATATTATTTATCGGATGCTGGGCCTTTTTTTTCAACCTCAGTAAGGAAAAAGAGAACCAATGACAGTGGAGTTAAAAATGTAATGAGGAAACTGAGAGATACTCGTAGTTAAACAGTAATAAAGCGAGATAGAGTAACCCAGGACCTTAGCTTGGAACACGTGAGGTTCATCGTGTTCCTATCTCAATACAATATAGTTTTCGTGTTATAAATCACTGTATTTTCTATTATCCTTGTCTTATTCTTATCTACACCCTGCTCTCTCTCTCTCTCTCTCTCTCTCTCTCTCTCTCTCTCTCTCTCTCTCTCTCTCTCTCTCTCTCTCTCTCTCTCTCTCTCTCTCTCTCTCTCTCTCTCTCTCTCTCTCTCTCTCTCTCTCGTACTCTCTCTCTCAACCTTCTGTTTGTCTCTCTCCTCCAGGTTGTGTTGGTGAAACTCTCGTTGGCTGCCCCTGAAAACACATCTCATCTCGTCCATCCATCACCGTGGCCTGCTCCCCTGTCCACCCTCCTCCAAGCTTACTCACCTTTTTCCTCCCATTCCTCTGTATCCTCCATTCTTCTCTTATTTTATTTCTTCCATTCTTCCTATCCCGTGTTTTGTCTTCTCTTTCACGCTTCCTCCCTTTCTTCCTCGTATTCTTCCCTATCTCTTCCACTGTCCTTCTTTATCCTACATGTTCTCTCCCCCTCTAATTCCTTAATAATTATCCTTAGCTCTCTATTCTCTTCCATAGACATTAGGTTCTTCACATCACGAAGTTTTCAAAATAATGCCATGCTAATTTTTTTTATGCTACGTGGCGTCTTCTTTCTCTGGCCAACTCGTGCCAAAGAGAATGAGAATTGTAAAGGAGACCAGCTATAAGTTTTTTACCATCGTTTTCCATATATTCCTATCGATTAACTAATTCCTTCAACCTCATAAATATAACCAATGTCTTTTTTTTTATTGGTGTTTGAAATTCTTTGTTATCATTCCTTTACCACTTATATATTCTGTTTCTTCTCTCTCATCTTTACTCCTTGTGTCTCATTTCTCGTTATCCTCTTCTTTTTTTTTTTTGCCGTTTCCTTCTTTCCGTCTTCTCATATTCTTTCTATTTCTTGCTCTACCTCGCCATTCTCTATATCTTTACTCCTTCTGTCTCATTCCTCGTTATCCTCTTCCTTTTTTCTCGTTTCCTTCATCCCTTTTTCTCATATTCTAACTTCTTGCTCTTCTTGCTTTACCTCGCAATTCTCTATATCTTTCACCCCCATCCATTTTTCCCTCCTTGAATTTCCCAGCTGGCCTGTCCTGACTTATTGGCTCCTTGTCCTCCTTTCCTTCTCCTCTTTTTCCTCCTTCCTCTCTTCTCTTCCTTCTCTTCCCTTGTCTCGTTGTATCTCCCGTAACATTTCTTCCACTCTCCTCCCACTCTCTTTCTCTTTTCCATGACCACCCTCTCCTTTTTTTGTTCTCTTCCTTCTCCCTTCCATCACTTGTTTTCTCTATCTCCGGCTTTATCACGCTGCCTTCTTTACCTCTTTTCCATCTTTGCTACTCCTTCTTCATCCCACACTTTTCTATTTTATTAATGTCTTCCCTTCCTTCACCATAATGCCTTCCTCTCCCCTCCCCCCAACCATCATCACCCTCCTCCTCCTCCTCCTCCTCCTCCTCCTCCTCCTCCTCCTCCTCCTCCTCCTCCTCCTCCTCCTCCTCCTCCTCCTCCTCCTCCTGTCCAAGTTTCAATCACCTTCCTCTCCACCATAATGTGTCCTTTGCTTCTCCACCCCTTCAGTCTCCTCGAAATTCCTCCACCAACCAATCTCCATCCTTCCCTCTCCACCACCATCCTCTTCCACCACCATTCTCTTCCACCACCATTCTCTTCCACTTGTTCATATTTCAACCTCCTTTCCTCAATCCAGTCTTCTTCACTTCTAATCTTTTTTTCTATGTTACTAAACCTTTCATCTTTGATCTTCTTCATTCCACTCGCTCTACCTGCTTTATCATCAGCTTTATCTACTCTTTTCTCCAAATTACATCCTTCAAATAATTCTTTCACGCCGTCACTTAAATATTTTTCCTCTACACGGAATTTTTTGAGTGGGATAATTTGGCTGCCCAATTTTTCCTGTCATACTTTTGTCCTCTCAGCTTTTGGTGGTAAATGAAGCACTCCAGGATCGCTAAATATTTATCAATTTAACATTATAGTGGCTGGCGTAACGATTAGCATATTAGGGTCGTAACTGGGAGATTTAGAGTGTGAAGCACCAACGGGCAAGAATTTAGATAACGTGGTTTCTTTGGTTTTCTTTCACTAAGCAAAAAGTGTGAATTTATGTGTTGATGTATGCTGACGAGTTTAGAGCTTTGAAACGTTTATGATAACATTAAATACACGTTTGACACACACACACACACACACACAGTGAAAATATCATATAATCATATATTCATTAATTCATCTCTTCTCGGATTTTGTGAAATGACCTTAGAACCGTGGCTCACCAATGACCTGAGAACTGGTTGGCTCTAATCCGGAATTCTTTGGCGTGTGTGTGTGATTACGTCGTGCAATAATATTTCACTTGAAAACCTTCTGACTTGTACAGCTGATTTATTCTATCCCGTTGGGGTAGTACCTCTTCCATGTGTTCGTCTTAAACATTAGTCTAAATTGATTCATGAATACAAAAAAAATACTGTTATTGCATTATTGTCAATTTTACAGTTGTGGGAACACATGGAGACAATAACATCCTTCAGAGTTGTAATAAAGACAAGAAATAGGCAAAATTATATGAAAAGCACATAACGAAGCTCAACTAAAAGTGTAGAAAAGGAAAAATAAGATGAAGAGAAGAGAGAGAGGAAAGAGGGATAAGGAGAGGGAGGAGAGACCAACATATAAAGACGGAATGGCAGTGGAGGAGGAAGAGGAAAAGAAACGGAGCAAGAAAAATATGAAAAGAGAGAAAAAGATGAAAAGAGAGAAAAATATGAAAAGAGAGAAAAAGATGAAATAAGAAGAGTGGTATGAGGGAGAAATGAAAGAAGGGAATGGTGACTATGTTGGAGGAAAAGAAGGACGTGTGGAGACCCGGAGGAGGCAACCAGATTAACAAGGATAATGAGAAAATGGACACAGTGAGGCTGGTGCTGCTCTCAAACACACACACACACACACACACACACACACACACACACACACACACACACACACACACACACACACACACACACACACCCTCTCTCTGTCTCACACACACACACACATTCTCTCTCTCTGTATCACACACACACACACACACACACACACACATACACACACACACACACACACACACACACACACACACTCAGACACACACTCACAAATATACACGGATATCCTGAATTTTTTTTGGTTATTTTGCATTGACAACTAACGATAACAACCTTCAGGCATAAGTCAGTGTACACACATTTTGTAATTCAGTAAATGTAGAAGACAATATGAAGATTTTATGTATCTACCAAAACATAATGCTTCGCTGACCACCTGGGTTACCCACAATTCTGTTCCTTTTCTTTGACAATTTCTCTCCCAATTCATCCTCTCTTTTCTCCATTTTACGTTCATTCCCTTGTTATTCTCCTCTCCTTTACGTTCATTCCTTGTTATTCTCCTCTCCTTTACACCCATTCCCTTGATATTCTCCTCTCCTTTATACACATTCCCTTTTTATTCTCATTTCCTTTCGTACTTGTGTTTCCTTCCCTTGTTATTCTATTCTCCTTTCCTTTACACCCATTCCCTTTTTACTCTCCTTTCCTTTAGACCCATTCCCTTTTTATTCTCCTTTCCTTTCGTACTGGTGTTTCCCTTCCCTTGTTATTCTCTCCTCCTTTCGTACTTGTGTTTCCCTTCCCTGGGGCTCCTACACTTCTCTACCTGTCGGCTGGTATACCTGAGCCTGTAGGGACGCCGCTGCTGTCATCGTCTGGTGTGGAACATGATCTAAGCTGTTCCCCAGGGCTGCTCAGAGGGATGTGAGGGGTAATCCAGCCAGCCTGCCAGCCACCCTCTTCACCAGCCTCATCCTCTTCATTCTCTCTCTCTCTCTCCTTCTCCTCCTTCTTCTCCTTTTCATTCTCCTCTTCATTCTCTCTCTCCTCCTCCTCTTCCTCCTCCTCCTCCTCCTCCTCCTCCTCCTCCTCCTCCTCCTCCTCCTCCTCCTCCTCCTCCTCCTCTCCTCCTCCTCCTCCTCCTCTTCATTCTCTCTCTCTCTCTCCTCCTCCTCCTCCCATTCTCTCTCTCTCTCTCCTCATCCTCTCACCAGCATCTTCACTTACTCTACCTCTCCCGTCACTCTACAACTCAGTCTCACCACCTGTCTCTCATTTCTTATATATATTCCTTACCCATACCGTTTTTAATTTTGCTTTTCTTCTCTTGTGTATTCATCTCTCTCTAGCTCTTCCTTCGTTCCACCATCTATTCCTCCCTCTCATCTCTCTTCTCCCTCTCACCTCACCCCTCACTCTTTTGTCAATACCTTCACGTTCCTCGTTCTTGTATGCTGTCCCTCACATGCACCTCTTTCATTCCTCAACACTGCACAT